>JBAMIE010184301.1:0-12786 GCA_037177295.1 Kaempferia parviflora | reverse complement strand
GAAGGGCGTATTGGTAAAATCATGATCGCAACTTTTTATAACTAGATGGGTGAGAACGGGAAATGGGGCTTCCGAATTTGGAATCTTAGCCAGGCGGAGAGCAGTTTGATCGTTGGGGAGTTTTGTTTGATCGGCTGTTTCAGGAGTTTTAGGTAAAGCTTTTTGTTGATCGGTCCTCTTGCCTTTTCTTTTGTCTGGCTAATTGGTGCGCTTTTGGTCTCCGAGGGTCTGTTTGATGTCCGATTTGCGGTTACCTGAATTTGTGCTTCGCCGTCTTACATGGTGAGATGTTCGTGATGTTCCCGTTTTGACACCCACTGAAAACCATTGCTTCGTCCGATGAGATATTGCAAAAAAAGCCTTTGGATCATGTAGGATATAGTCCTAGGGTGCATGAGTTGACCGGATCCTCTGCGATTCAGGTTGAAATGTAGAAAAGATTTTTTTTTCTATGGATGATATCATGGCTTACGGTGAGGTTAGAGAAAATGTTTACGAAAAAAAGCTTAATAGAAATAATAATAATGATGATGATGATGATGACTGAGGAGTGCTAACTGAAATGCACGCTGTTGAAGTTGCTTATTGCAATTTGGATTGAGTGGGGTTTACTGGTTACTTGATCTTTCACTCCTAGTTAATCCATTTTCCAATTTTTTTGTATGGTTGTCAAATTTGTAAGAATTGACTGACATTGGAATTGTGATTGAAAATTTTCAAAATATTGCATAAGTGGGAAAGATAATCAAAGGCGTAAACTATTAAGTAATTCTATTACAGAGGCTTTTTTGCAGTATGTCCAATGCAACAGTTCAGCTATGCAATGCAAGTTTACCAGGTTTGTTTCTTCATTTTCCAGAGAAGGAACACTAGCACAGAGGCATCCTATGTGGGCCTGAGTTATCAATTAATTTGCACTTGTTTCTTGAAATTCTCAATCAAGATGTTAGTAGAACATAATTGAAAAAAAAGGAAGTCTTGTTCCCTTGATTATTATGAATACACTTTTTTGACATTGAAGTTCTGTATAAGTGTCTTTGGAGAAAGTATTTTGATGTGATGGCGAGAAATTTGTTGTTAGTTAGATGCTATAGACTGTTTGAGTTGAGTTTTTCAAAGGGACTGAAGCAAAGTGGTTTCAAAAGTTGGTGTGATGGTAGAAAAATTTTCTCAAAAAACTCCTTACTCTTCCTAACCTAAAAACTAAGTTCTTTTAATCCCATCTCCAAATGTCCTTGAAGACTCTTTGTTTGCTTTAGTTATTCCCATGAAACGTGTGATATTTGGTCTTACTTCTGACTTGCCTAAGTCTGATATTGTAATTTAAGATTCCACCAAATGAGGAGACACATGCTACAACTTTGGGGCTTCGGATTGCCTATTTATGTTTTCATGCTAAGATTTTGTAATTTGAGAATCTACCAAATGAGTATATATGTTTCTCTTTTTCACAATGTTCAATTTCGTGATACTATATGATATTCTCATCTTTACCATTTAAGTTTTTGCATCTTACTTAAGTTTGATTCATGTTCTTAAGGAAACTAAGATGGGAGTTCTAAAGGGCGCAATTAACTGTCTCCTTGATATTCATGTAAACTCTGGAATATCTGGTTCTGTTATCACTAATCACAACATAAAGTCTGTGGCTATTCAAAGTGGAGGTTTGGGATACAAATC
The DNA here is from genome assembly GCA_037177295.1 of Kaempferia parviflora. Taxonomy (NCBI): domain Eukaryota; kingdom Viridiplantae; phylum Streptophyta; class Magnoliopsida; order Zingiberales; family Zingiberaceae; genus Kaempferia; species Kaempferia parviflora. The sequence continues at coordinate 11,106 of JBAMIE010184301.1, read as the reverse complement.
TAGATGCAAAAACATACTTCATGTTGGTGGCATATCTCTGAAATCTTCGGGTAAGAAACAGTGGTGCATTCATTGTAGTTTCAGTTCCTCTTCTGATGGTAATGGAAGCATGGCTGGCAATTTCAATGCAAATGATGAGGAGTATGTAAATTCTTCTGTGATAGAAGCTGGTAATATCCTCGAACTTGTTTTTTTTTTCTGACATGTGGCTTGACATTATTTTTCTCTCATTGAAGATCTATATGTTTATACCTTAAATTGTTTCCATTTCATAGTTAACAGATTATCTTGTGCCTTCATATGTATTTAATAATTTCTTCAAGCTAATATAGCTAGGTTTCTGTTTTTCTAACAATATGTGATTTAAGTGCAAAAAAACTGGATGGTATGGTGTTAATTATGCATTTATTGAGTATAGGGTATTAAGATTTAGTTCAACAAAGAACTTGTTATGGTTGTGGCTGTTATGGCTTTAAGAACTCTCTGTTAGTTTCTATGGGTTAGCTTGAACTGTTTCCTTGCTTGTTCGACAGCCTGTATGCTTTCATTTAAGTTTAATAGAATCTCTGAGTGTGCTGTCTTGGCTCACTCGCATCCTTTATTTTTTCAAAATGAAATGAACTTATTTTGGTTTTGTGGGAACAAGTGTTGTAACCTTATGGGCTATTTAAACAGCTGTAATTTGTGCATACTAACAATATTAATTTCATTTTATGATGTGGAAATTTGATTTGTGAAATGTAGTCTTCTGATTTGTTTTTTTAAGGTCAATAGATTACATGATATTTCTCTTGTACAAGCAGTTCAGGTTAGAAGCGAATCAGATGGATTTATGATAAAAATGCGTGATGGTAGATACTTAAGATGCATACACAATAGCCCCCAAGGTGGGAGCTCACTAGACTATGCTCCTCATCCTGCAATTGTGTTGAAGATGGAAGATGGAAGTGATCTTCTGCTTCCTATTATCGTTAGTATGTGTTTTCTCTGTTAGCTTCTTCTAAATACCTGTCCTTTTTTCCAGAAAATGATTAATGTCTTCATTTTCAGTGGAAATGCCGAGTGTGTTGCTGATGGCTGCAATTCGGGATGTTCCATTTGTAAGACTGCATCTTTTTGGATTATTGTGATTTTGATTCTTACATTCTGGAAAAGAAGAATAATTGATATGTTTGTTCTCAGGCTAGACCAACTTTTTATCAAGTAGTCAAAATGATGATTGAAGAGCTGGGGTGGGCGGTAAGTTGATGTATTCCTAGTCACTTGAAACTCTTCAAATTTTTTTAGCACAATTTGAACGGCATCCTATCATACTTTTCAAGAACATATTGTAATATTCAGGCCATAGTTAAACAGTGTTGTGCATACTCATGTTTGTAACTTTTGGATCTTTTTTCTTGACATTTCAGTCAGTTTCTTCTATCGAAGATAGTATCTGATAAGCCCCTTTTTATTATTTTTGCAGTTTTAGACTCTTATTTGTTGGAAACCTTATGATGAAATGACAATTGCTTGTTACAGGTTCAAGTTGTTAGGGTCACCAAGAGAGTGAATGAGGCTTACTTTGCTCAGCTGTACCTCTCAAAGGTCTATATCATTATATGGTATTCGCGATGTACTTTATAGCAAATGAGTTTTGAAGTCCTGCTTTCTTCATGTATAGGTAGGAAATGAAAAGGAGACTATTAGCTTTGATTTGAGACCTTCTGATGCCATCAATTTGGCTGTTCGTTGCAAGGTTTGTTCTGTATCTCAAATTTGAATCTAGGTGCTTAATATTGCAAAACAATACAACGTAAGTGTTTAGATTTCAGAAAATTTTCTGAACAAGAGAAAGAACATCAAGTAGTTCCTCTATACACAATGTTTGGAAGGGGTTGGTCTTTTAACTTGTCAAACCTGCTTTCTCCAGAAATTGGGATTGTTTAAGGTCTGGAGCCATCTGACAATTAGATTCCAACTTATTTGGTGTTTGATATCAAACTTGTGGCTGACCGTCCTTTATTTAATGCAAATTGGTGTGAGGATTGGCATTCCAAAGCCATAACCTGATGGGTGTGTGTAACCAGAAAATCCATCAGCAAAGCACTAGATTCTGGAAATGGCTACATAAATTAACGTTTTCCATCTAAGTTGAGCTGTGAATTTATTCTTCGTACTTCATTAGTTAATCATTGTTTAGATAGTGTGACTAAATAGCTTGACATTTACCTTTTTAGCAAAAAACCTATTTGTCAGTTAGTTCCTTCTCCCATGCCATAACACCCTCGTGTATTCTTACTCAAGCATTTATTTTCTTAATATACCTATCAAATTTGATCCTGCATAATGTAATTGTGAAGATATGTTTGATATTTGTATGTGCTTGCTTATGGTTTCACTTACGCAGGTGCCCGTACAAGTCAACAGACATCTTGCCTATACTGATGGGATGCGAGTTGTTGAGCCAAGCAAGCCTGTAATGCAGGCTCCTCCATTAGATGGAATGCTGTTTATGGAACTTGATAGGTACATTAACTTGTGTTGTATGCATGAAGAAACCATCAGAGATCTTTTTCTACCAATTTAAGTTTTACATTCCAACAGTATGTTCCTGTATTTTTCTTTGGACAAATTTTTGCTCCTTGATTTTCCAAATGATACTTATCTTTGAATTCCCTTTTATCATAAGATGATTATGCTACCTATGAAAAGGTTTCACTGCTATGATTTGATCCTAGGATTGTTTCTGATTCAAGATGAATTAGTTTTGTTTTTCTTCCATGATCATTATGAGACTGCTAGAATGGATGTGTGAAAGTGACAAGGTAGAATAAAAAGTACTATTACTCTGGAGAGCAGCTATGTGTTGTTCCAATATATGTTGATATTAAAAAATAGATTAAGATATGAACCTGTAGACTCATAGCCAATTAATTGTGTAGTTAGTAATTAGACAATTTGAAGTGATTAGGATTGGAGTTGTGAAGGATAAATGGGGATAAAAGAATTTAGTTTAATACAATTAAAAGTGAATTTGAAGATCAAAAATATCAATGTCACATGGATAACACACTTAGGTTGATGCTTTTTGTTTTTCTAATTCATTGTTTTCTGTTTGCTCCCACTCTTTTGCTTATGGTTTTGACACTTTGATTCACTTGTTTCTCCATCCAGACCTGATGGTCAGCCTTGCATGGAGACAGAAGAGTTCGTGTTGATACAGAACATGTTGAACGCCGCTACTGAGGAACGTTACAAAGATGCTGGTAAAACATTTTTCTTCAATTCATTTAATGTCGCAGATGATTATAGTACTTGGTAGATGAAAAAAAATTGTTGCTTGAGATGCATTGACTTTTAAAAACAATCCATATAGACTCTAATATATATAATCTGACCCCAAGGCACTTAGATTGGCGTTGCAGTAGGGTTCACTTAGATGAGAACTAGAATCTTAATAAAATGTATCTGCTGATGTATTAACCAAATCAAACCGGATAGCAACCTATCATTTTGTCTATGCTTGTGATCTAATCACTCAACGCCTTGCAGCTCAGTGGAGGGACCAACTTCATCAGCTCAGGAAGAAAAAGAACTCGACATGATAGGTTTCACTGCAACCCTATACTCCCGTTTGAAATTTGTGATTAATTCCCGTATACTCAATCGACCAAACTCATTTTCTTTTGTTGCAGCTATCAACTGTGATGTATATAGATGGCGTAAACGCTCCATAAAACTGTGATTTTCTGCATGCACATATTTAATGTAAGTAATAGTTGGAATCTTGTGAATATGGCTCTAGCATTTAAGTCCATGGTGGCAGCATTTGCCAGTTCATGTCAGTGTGTATATGGAAACCGACTAGCAGGAGATAATGGGTTTTGACGAATTAATTAAAGAACACCAACTAAACCCTTAGTTCAGGGTGTTGACATAGATTTCGTCATTGTGATGATCGAAATATTACAATGAGGAGACTATGAGACATCTTATTAAGATGTGGGTAGATGATTGATTTATTCCTATAAGAGAGAATTTGAATATTATCCTTTTTAACTCTTGTCAGCATTTATAAGTAGACTTAATAAATGTTTCCGACATTGTTGAATGCTCTCATAAACTCTGCTAACGCAAAATGCTGAAGTACATGAGCATTTACAAAGTCGAGATCAATACTCAACCTCAATTAAGGGATTCTGGCAAATAGTGACCCATCAGCCGAGCTGCTGCCAGAGCGCCAGTGCCTACAGTTCCCGTGGCCCATACAAGTCCCATGAGGTGCGTCGTCTCCACTCCAACTTCTAACTTCCCGTCTTTGTTTCAATTTGGCAGAGGGCCGATTCAAGTTAAAACTGTGCCCGAAACAGAGCCACGGCGCTAGTGGGCAGGCCACAATCCTACGCCTTGGTCCTCACTTCTACTGTTGTCAGTACCACTGCCACTCCACCCAGTTGCAGACAAAACTGCAGGCAGCCAGCCAGCCAGCCAGGCAGGCGCTAGTGATGGCGACTGTTGATTGAGATTTCCTTTATTCTCCATGTCTAACTCCCCTCCTATCTAATCTGCTCCCTCATCCATAGTTATATTCCAAGCTTGTCATTTGCTATCAAGGGCCGATGAATGGACCTGGAACTTCACATCCAAACTTCCGCAAACCTACAAACAGGCGAGCAGTCGGCTCAGCGCCATGGTTCATGGCTTGTCGTTCCGAAAGAGTAAGGTCAAACGTAGCCGCGCAACGAACTGGAGGGGAGTGGCAAATTGGCACGATGATGAGTTATTTTGGTTCCGTGCAGGTGCTGGAAAATGGCTGGGCAACTTGCTGCAGAAGCAACGTTATGAAGGGGGAGAGGGACAAAAGAAAACAAAAACAAAAAAATATATTCGCTGAGTAAATATTTGATGTTTTGTTCACGGGTCCAGATGTGGGTCACCTAGGAATATATGCGTCAAAGGAGCGCAGCGCGACACGCCTCGTCAGTGCTGGCTGGCTCCACCTCATCGCTCTCTCCCTGCACGCGCACCACCGCCTCGTGCACTGCGTGCCAACAGCGAGCCGCGGACGCCCAATCGCAACTCCACGGCCCTGTTTCAAAATAAATCCTCGCTTTCTCAATTCGCACACCCACACCATTCACCCATCTTCACACCCACACTAACGGCTCTCTTTGCCTGTCATCGACATTCGCGTCTCCTTTTCTCAAAGAAAAAGAAAAAAAGGAAAATAGGAAGAAAGAGAAGGAAAAAAACAAGGAAAAGGAATAAAGCCGACAAGTTTCGTCCAAATCAGAGATTAGAGATTGCAGCAGCTGACACTCTTTCTTTGCCCCCCTATTTATTATCCCTCCCCTTATCAAAGTCTCACAGAGGGAAGAGAGAGTACCGAGAGCCAGGGTTTCTTCCTCCTCCTCCTCGTCCAGCCGCTTGATCGGATCGTCCTTCAGGAATCGGATGTCGCCGCTCCTCGCTGATTCCCCTCCGCCGACTCCGAGGAGGAGGCGGCACGAGAGGAGAAAAAAGGTTAGGGAACTCGTCCTTCTCCTTGTTATCCTCCGATAAGCTGTTAGCACCATTGTCCTATTTCCGAACGAACAATTTTTTTTTTGTAAAAAAAAATATATATGACGTTTTAATGTCGCCTTCTTCCTTTGTGAGGCATGTGGGAGATTTTGCGAGGAGTAGTTGGGTTTCTGGTGGAAACGAGGACGGTAACAAGGATAACGAAACAAATGGAAATACATGGAGAGAGAAAGAGAGTGTGTTGTTGACTTGTTTTGATGGAAAATGAAGAATAGGGTGGTGGATATCGGTTGTCGGTTTTTTGATTGCAGACCAATTTGGAGGTTAGTGAGATAGAATAGGATGCAAAGCTCGGTCTTAAAATGTATGTGTCTGCCTGAGTTTTTTCAGCGAGCGGGATAGTTCCATTTGAGTACGGGTTGGATGCTTTTAGATAGTTATAGACTGTTGTTTCCCATGAAGTTTGTTCGCATCCAATTTGGAGGTTGGTGAAATAGAATATGATGCGAAGTACGAACTTCAATATGTGTTTGAATAATCTCAATGGGTTAGATAGTTCCATTGGAGCATGAGTTGGTCGTGATAGTTTGGTGTTTGTTCCATTCTGAAAATGTAAAAGGCTCGTACTCTGAATATGGAAGTTCAATGTGACACGTTCTTGCAGGTAGGGAACAGGGTAGGGTGGGGGATATTAAGGACCTTAATGACTGTTTGGTCAACAGAATTTAATGCGAAGTTCTTTGATGATGGTTGGTTATGGAATTGTGGCGACCTGTCCTTTTTGAGTTTTAAGGCTTTTAAGTTGAATTGCAAATCAGACTATTTTGGGGGAAATCAAAATAAAAAATTTCAAATGTGGAAAAATGACACATAACTTCGGGATTTATCAGAACTCATGGGCCTGGGAAAAATAATTAGTTTGATATTAGAGCGGAGAAAGTTGGGCTAGTTATCTAGTTCATCATTCCACTGCGTCTTATAAATAGTTTGTGTTCTTTACATAACTAGTTCATAATTCAACTTCGTTGTTTTCTATACATGCAGCTATGCTTCAGTTTCTCTAATGCATACAGCTAAATAAAGTAAAATATGCTTAAAAACCCAAGGCAATTTATGTCTACCTTGGCATCACTATGTGTTCCTCGTTGGCATTGCAATGTGGCTTATATTTTCCCAAGGAAAAGCAATCTTCTTTCGTCTAATCTAGCAAACTCATAGTCTGGTGTAAACTCTTCTCATTATGGGCTTTCTGGTTTCGCATAGAGGCACAGCCCTTCTTTGCAGCCTATGGAATCATCAGATGTTTGATGCTCAAGTTGAAACTCATCTCTGCAACTTCTAATAGCCATCCCATTCTAAAACAAGAAAAATCTTGCAATTAGGTAACAAAATGGATCATTCACCTTAGCACTCTAGTGTAGTGTGGTTAAGTTTTATCGATATTCAATAACTCTATATATCAGCACAATCCTGTTCCATTTGAAACTCTTTAAGTAATGCTCCAAAGCAGCCTTACTCTCAGCATGCTCCCGCAGCAAACATGCATGTCATCAAACCACTTTCTTGACTTCACCTTGAGTAAGCACATGCTACTGGCTGGTTAGTAGTGCTATTCAATCACAGGGAGATCCTTAAGATTCTTCCATTTTAATTAATTGATGAATCTGCTCTTTTGCTTGACCTATGTCTTTAGGTGCCTTGGGCATGTTTCCCTTCTTAGACCTCAACCTATGAATCATCTTTAGACTCGAGGTCTTTTCACATTTGCATTGAATATCTTAAATTCTCTCACATATAAACACACATCACACAAGCTCAGTCTAACTACTAGGCTATAGTAGGTGATTTTGTGACAACGAGATAAATAATGTATTCTGCCATTATTGCCTTCTCGCTACACTGAGCTCCTTTTCCTTTATTTTTTTCATCAAGTAATTTCTTTTATAGTGATCATATATGCCTATCTTACTGTAGAAGCTCTGGACATCTTTTAGTAAATACAGTAATCTAGGCTTGATTTAGATATTCACTATTAAGATTGTTGCCCTAATGACTATCCTTTGCTTTTTCCAATATGAAATGAAAATTGACAACTTTTCCTTATTTTGAGCAGTAAATTTAATCATCACCACCTGTAGCATTGAACAGATCAAACAATGAACTAACCAATATTTCAACCAAGTCATGTAAGTGTTTAAACGCTCCATTTAGATCCTAATCATCTATCATACATGTACAACCTCTTCCAGAAATAAATATGATTAATAGCTTGTTCACCGTGCAATACTTTCAGTTTCTTTTTGATTTCCTGTGTTGTATCTTGACTATCTGCAGTAGTGTTATGGTATTTAATGGCTTGATTTTTCTTTGCAAAGTAGAGTATGTATATGTCAATATACATAGAATGTGGAATCCCTCCACTACCAAGTCTTTGTCACTCATGGTAGAGGAAATAGATTCAATACTGTGTGCAGATGAAAATACCTTCCACGGACACAACAAAATTACATCATTAACCTAAGATATTTAGCAGAGAATCCAAATTTATATGATATCAGAGATATTCAATGAAAATTGAACAATACACTGTCTACATTGAATTCAGAAGTCCTCTCATTCCTCTCTTTACACCTCTTTCATATTAATGGTGAAAACAAGCAAAATCTTTTGAAACATCAAAAGCTCAATTTCAGAAGAAATACCTCTCCTCTCTTAAGCTCTCTGGCCTCTCCTAGTCTTTGCACGCAACCCACGGTGCTATCGCGACTCTGGTGTGGTTATCAAAGTGCAAAACAACTGCCATAGCTCCCATGACTATCCCAAGCCCAAGAAAATCCTCTGTTGAATCTTTCTCATATCCATTGATTTTGAGCATGTTTATTCTGTGATAGTACTCTAGTGAACTAAATTCAAAATATTTGACAGTATTTGTTAATAAAAAAGCTTGAAAGTCAGGAATGTTATGCACGTTCAAAATTGACAACTCGGGTTCAATTTTGTTAGTTTCGAACTGATCGATTAACTAGTTTGGTAGCCAATTTTCTTTTCCATTGTTGCAGTCAATGATTATTGCTTGTCCATTGATACATTGGGTTGGAAATAATTAAACCAGCCAAGTTTTACATTGGTCAGCTTAGTTATTTAATTCTTAATGCACAGGTCAGTTATCTGGATTTTATTGTTTCTGACTCCAAGCTTGAGACATAAAACGAGTAATTTCATGATAAACTGGAGATGAAATGCTAGTGTTGGGAATTGAGATTAGATTGTGCAACCAGTCAAATGTACATATTCTGAATCAATTGAGATGATCATGTGACAACAGATGAATGTAAGGTAGGACTCTACATAAATAGGTTATCTTTGATCAGAAAATATAACTTTTGCTTATAGTCTCTATGGTTTATCGGATCAGATCCTACAAAACCAATGAAACATAGTAACATTCAAAATTAATAAGAAAATATCACAAGAGCTCATGGGTAAAACATAGGACTTATACCATACATTTTTGCTCATCTTTAATAAGCATTTGAAATAGAGTCTCTGTATAAAAATTACAATTAGTATTTTATGGAGTTTATCGTTATAAACAATCCCTAAAAATGGATTGCTTCTGTCTAACAACTAGTAAACGCATCAATTACAAAATTTCTAGTGGTTATGCTGGTATGCAAACAATTTCAGATTGGCATGATAAGTTGTTAACTTTAGTTTGGTAGTGAATATATGTCTATGATCCATCCTTATAAAAGCCATCATTGATTCCTCATAGCCAACTAACTCTTATGCACTCCATTCATCAGTTTCTATCACACTGGCACTAAAAATAAAATGTGAGTTGTTTTTTTTTAATTAGAAAAATGTGATGGGCTAACAGCAAGTTGCAGGAGAGTTTGATGCCCTTTGGTTTAGAGAATGGCTAGGTCTTGAGGCTTTTGAAACTTTATCCCATCCGAAGCATAAGTGCCCCATTTTGCCCTAGATCATCAATCAATCATTCTTACGTCTGTCACATTTTTTAGTCAAAGGTTTTTACCATTTTACCAATTCTTTTTGTTGATTATATATATTAGCAATGAATTAAAACCGAATTTATATGGTCTAATTTACCATCTTCAGCTGCAATTTATTCTTCCAATATATTTGCTGCATGTTAGTAGTGGTCTAGGTGAGATAACTGATCACTGAGTGTACGTCACGTAATTTTTAGGAGAGCTGCATATGCAGTAAATTTTCTTCATAATGGGTAGATAACTCCGGCCTTTTATCATTGCCAGACAGTAAGTGCATCATTCTCAGTACAGTACAAACTTGTTATTTGATATATATATATATAGCTTCTTATCAAACAAAAGACTGCAGTCATCTGCACAAGGATTTACCTCTTAGGTTTATTTAAACACAGAGAAACCAGTCAGCCATGTTTATAGGCTATGGGCTTTATTTCTGTATAGTTGCTCTTTGTAGATTGTTGAGCTCTGAATTTTACTTGGCAACTTTTAGATCTCTCTAATATCTCATTCCCCAATTTCAGGTATCTAAATGACGACGGCTACGACTGCCTGGAAACAATGTTCTCGTCAAGCGGATGCAGATTATCTAGTCTTTTGATTATATTTGTCAAATGCATTAGATAATGTCATGCTTGGAGAGTTAGGGAATGAAGCCATTGGTCCGCTAAGACATCATATGTTTTGGGTCATTATATTTGACATCCTCATATTTCTCGTTCAGCTAAATGACATTCAAATATTCAGTTCACATCAATTTTTTTTTTCTTCTTAAACTTGGTATATTCCTAAATGTACAAATCCATACAAAGCTGCTGTAGTGAGATGCTGACTAGCAGGAGTATCCATGCCGTTGCTTCATGCGGCTTGAGGAACCAGAGACCTCGGCGTGGTAATGGTAATTTATTTAAGGAAATGATATGATAGTAACATTTACATGTGGTCGATTTGGTTTGTTTAAAGTTGAATCAGGTTTCGGTTCCCGCGTGGGATTCGAATCATTCGATGCAACCATGTGGCGGCGACGGCGGCTCCACCGTTTTAGCCCTCCTCGCTGACTACCGGTCGCTGCTCGCCCGCGGCCTGCCTCCTCCTGCTCGGGCCTTCCCTCCTCTCCTCCGCGCCTGCTCCGCGTCTTCCGCTCTCTACCCCCTCGGCCTGGCGCTCCACCTTCACGCTTTCCTCCTCGGCCATGCCCCCGCCGACACCTTCGTCTCCTCCTCCATCCTCCACCTCTACTCCTCCTCCGGCTCCCTCCTCTCCGCTCGACGCCTCTTCGACGAGGTCCCCTTCAAATTCTCCGTCGTCCCCTGGACCACCCTCATCGCCGCTTACTCCCGCGCCGGCTGCCACGAGACCGCCTTCTCCTTCCTCCGCGACATGCGCCGGAGCGATGTCCGCCCCAACTCCGTCACCTACCTCTCCATGCTCCCGCTCGATCTCCTCCCTCTGCAGTGCCTCCACGCCTCTGCCTTCCGCCACGGCCTGGAGTCCAACCTCGCCCTTGCCAACGCCTTGGTGAACGCCTACGGACGGTGCGGCTGCGTCGCGCTGGCCCGGAAGCTGTTCGATTCAATGCCCGAAAGAG
>JBAMIE010184291.1:0-12786 GCA_037177295.1 Kaempferia parviflora | reverse complement strand
TAAAAATTTTTAATCCAAAAACCCTTCAACCCGAACCCAAATCTCATCCAAATCCGAATATCTCTAATCCGAACATGATTTTTTCATATTGACTTGAATCTGATCATTAAATCATATTCATTTTTGATACCCCTAATCCTTCTCCATCGGCGGACTATAGTGCTTGCTATCTTACTTCCACCTGTCTAAGACCATCTTCAACCCATAACACTAAGGATGATAATTCCACTCGAATTCGATGAAGGATCGAATATACGACCCAAATGGAGGAGGGTATTGAGGGACTATCAATACACGATATCCGACCAGAAAATCTGATTGAATAATATATATGTTTATATATATTAAAAAAAATCTTTTCCCAAAATCGACTACCTATTTTTGTTAATATTAGAAGTCTATATAGATGTTTAATCTATTTTAATATGATAATAATTTTTATATATTTTTTTGAATGATAATAGTTGGATAGAAAAAAAAATTATAAGTATAAAAGATATCCAATCCTTTAATGGGTATGAGGACATTGGATATATAATCTGACCGGAACTTGACCATTGTTATCCTTACATAACACCATATTTGGTGTAGTTTTCACACAAAATTAGTGTAATTTTAATATCAAATACTATTTTAGCTCCAACTCATCCACACCATATCACACCAAAAAAGAATATTTTTTAAAATATTCTATTTTTCTTATTCATATGATATTTATCCACATACATTTTAATTTATTAACATTTTTTAAATTCTACATTCAACTAATATATATAAAAAATTATGATTTTCTTATTTAAATTTCATTATCTAATTGTTCATGCATAAATATATTTTAAAATATTATAAATCACACTCAATTAGGATAAAATATTTTACTATTTTTTATAATAAACAATAACATTTAATTGAAAATACAATATTACATTACTTTAACTTTCAAAATTACTATATTATTTTCACAAATGCTCAATTAATACATTTCGCAAGGCAATATGAGCTTCTTTTGTCTTTGATTTGTCTGTATCGAGCAAGAAATTCTTCAAATCGAGTACTGCTTTCTACTATTGGCTCAACATCTAAAGTCAACATCTCAAAGTGTTCCATGATTGATGCATTGAAATCACGTTCATCTTCAATTATCATATGGTGCATAATAATATATGATGTCGTTATATATATAATTTTTTTTGCCAAAAAAAACCTGCAATAATTGTAAAGCATGATTGTAGCATGCTAAATGCTCGCTCATCTACTTCTTCCTTCCTTTCTACATGCTTCTTGCAAAATATTTTGATCTTAAAATTAGTGATTCAGATAGCGATGCTACTTCTATGCTACTTCTAAGAAACAACCTCCTGGGGTGAAGACAGCAAAAATAAAGAAAAATAAATGATGAACAAATTGCATAGGTAATTAATATTAATACTCAACTTGTTGAGGCAATGAATGCAAGTACTGATGCTACTATAAAAATGACAGATACAATTATTTACTATGAAGAAACTAAAATTTTGTTCAAAGATTTGAATTCGATCTCTAATTTGATGATCCGTGAATATATTCACAATAAGCAAATTAGAATTATGAAAAAGAATGCAAGTCCAAGGATCTCATTCAGTTGCACATAACCCAATTAATATCAATGTAAAGATCAAGAATCTCTGAATCCTACTAATCTTTTCAGACAATTTCATAATTATTTTAGCGGAATGGAGATTGATCTTCTCAAATATTAGTATTATATTATTATTGAAGTAATTTTAAGTTTATGTGTATTTCATTAGTATCATTTTTATTTGTAGTTTAGTGTTACTCATGTTTTTAAGGTTTTTTTAATAATATTTGGATCATTACTATTTTTATTTTGTATATCAATGTATCATCTTTCATATTAAATATGGTGATGTCATGGTGTTGCATTATTCCCACACCAAATATGGTATGGGAATTTGGTGTATAGATGGGAGAGGTTTGATTTTTATTTTTACATCAAATATAATATTTTGATGTATAGATCAGAGAGGGTCTAAACACATGTGAGCATATAACTCTCCAGGTTTTAACCATTTACAGTTAGTAGTTATCCGTGATTTATCTCCTCTATATTGACATAGGGACAGATTGACAGGAACGCTGGAGACGAATGAATCACCTTTTACCATATAAGATGGTTTAAGCACCGCAATGTGCCAGACTATTATTTGCGGCTGCAGTCGAAATTGAAAATAATGGCCCTGCGTTGGTTTATCATCATCGAGAATTGCCCTCGTCCATCGTACACATAGTAGTAGACTGGTAGAGAAGTGCAAGTTCTAGCTATTCGAACGGTAAGATAATCAATCTGATCATATAAAAAATTTTCGTGCGGCATCAAAATAAATCTTAAAGTATGAATGACTTGTCGTTCTCATCCATATGGTTGTTTAATTTTCCCACTAAAAGAAATTAATTTTGTTGTGCTTGAGAAAATTTAATATATATTTTTATATATACCATATATTTAAATTTTATCACCCGATTAATTCAAATAGACGGTCCGATTCTATATTCTACCTACTAAGTAAATCGAAAATACGCAATGACTCCTGACATGATGTCCAGCTTCATCAATAGTTTAATCGTCGTTGGTGTACTAGGTGTGAAAATTAAACTCAGATTGTCTGAGAAATTCACCCTATCTCTTGCTAACACATCAAGTCCAAACAGAGATACATGAGAGAGACAGTATAATATAATGAGACAAAAGCTAAGATCTATTACTTGACACTCTATGACCGCTTATTCTAATAGTAAATTAGAAAATTTTAGTTGATCCCAACGGAAGAGGATATGACACCTTACTTGATGCAACAATTCTATCTGTAATTACTAACCAAGTTATGCCGTGAATGTTTGCAAAGTGTCAAAATTATTACGACTCTTAACTTTTTCACCTAAATGATTCTTTTCCGATCGACCATCTAATAGCCTTTGAACACCCCCTTACAATTGAACACCGACCGTGTGGAATGGTTGGATTACAAATTTCACCTTTTACTACAACCCCTTACAAATTCATTCACTAAAACGACTCCTCAATCGATAAGTGCTCTTTATTATCGACCATAAGCACCTTCACCTTCACCTTCTAATGCTTATATAATCCCTCTACGCTTTTCGACTTCCAATATTGACTGCGCATCGCTCCGTCTTTTTTTCTTTTCTGCTCTCCATTATCAACTGTAAATCCATTTCTATTCTGCCCGGTTACAAATATTCACAAGTCCCTTGGAAGAAAAATATTATCCTGTTTTTCATCTAATATAGAAAATATTCAGTGAAAAAATTCTTCAAAATTATTGGATACCAATATAATATTTTTGGTGAAATATTTCACAGGCCATTGAAGCGAACATTATAGATATACAATCTGTAATACATGTATGCACTTATAGATTAGTAAGGCCAATAAAGAGTGGAAGCAGCAAAACCAAACCTCGGAGCTGTGATGTATACCACATACAGACCAACACCATGATGACAAGTTTCAACCACAAAACTGCAATAAAATAGTTATCAGAAAATAAGCAACAGTGCAGTTGCAGTCTTAGCCGATTGCAAGCATTTCATGTTTTCTGACCACAAAACAGTGGACTGTGAAACAAGTTCGAGCTCGATATAGAGCATTTAACCAAGGGTAGCAAAACATGGACACTAAGGACACAAAAGAAGTGCAGAAATAATATAAAAAACATAAAATGTGATACACAGCTAAAGACCATGGGCTAAGTAGACGGACACCTTTAACGCGATGCAGTTGTTATATAAATCTTGCCTCATGAAACTAATACCCTCTGAATCATTCCTTGCGTCCAAACTGCAGTCTCCTTCAGTTGGTCATTGTCCGACTGAATACACTCTCCCAGAAACTCTACGTGAAAAGTGTGGTCCTTCAGCAGTACTTTCGTGTTCGGACCAAGAGCATCTGCAAGATCACCTAACACTGCGACTGCAGCTTTGGTTACCTCCTCATCCCTAGAAAAATAACCAAATTTTTAGTTTTCATTAGATGTCACATAAAAGGAAAGAACAAAAATTATCAGGGATTATTCCTACCTAAACTTATCGCTGACAACGGCTTCTATGAACTTTAGAAGACGGTTTGCATGAGGAACCATCAGAGCTGCCTTGGAACTTTTAAATCCTTGAAGGATACCAGAATAAGCCTCAAAAATGCCACGTCGAAGCTGATTGCCATATTCTTGCATATCATCGTCATCTGGACTCAACTCAGAGCAGTGATCTGCAGCTCCTTGCAGCATGGGGATCACATAAGGAATGTACTTCTCAAAGTGCTCACCAATTGCAAGAGCAATATCTCCAAAACATGAAAATATAGGAGGCTTTACAGATCGATGCAGAACAGGATCTGAGAGGTTCTTCAGAAGTTGACTCACAATACCATCACAATAAGGAAGAATCTTGTCATCTAATGCTCGGCAAATATCACCAACAACGCCTACAGATATTGAGCAGACTTGGTACTCCTCAAAATTCTGCAAACCCATCTCCAAATACTTGTAAAACTCTTGCATGTACTTAGCAAATTGAGGCCCTGTAGCATAAGCAAGGGCACCAAGTGCGAGCATGGCTTCTTCATGGACAGTAGAACTCCGGCAAGCAAAAACTTGCAGAAATAAGATCATCATCTGATCAGCATATTGGTTTATTATGGAACTTGTCTCATCCGAATTACTCAATTTTTGTATTATTACTTGAAGAACACCGCAGAGCAGGGCTTGCAGATCACTCTGTTTTTCCCTGTCCTCTGATGATACAATCTGGAGTTCCAAAGTCTTACTTAACCTATTCATAATTTCCAGGAGGAGTTGTGCAACCATGCTTGAAGTTTCACGTAGGTTGCTGCATCGTACTAACTCATTTAGTGTTTCATAAGCAGAAGAACGAAGCCTAGGATTGCTCGTGTCTGCCCGATCAGCTGTAGATAGGAGAGCTGTAACAATATCACCTAGATAAGGTGTGAGCAAGGACGAACTAGAATCTCCTCCCTCATAACCCTGCGCCAGAAAATAAATGGCTCCACAGACTTTCTCAGCCACATTTGGAGCATCCCTTATGCTTTCCAATAAAACAGCTATAATCTGTGGAAGATTTGCGGCAGTTAAAACTGAACATTCACTACTTGCCGAATGCAAGAACTCAAATATCCTACCAAGGGTCCATGCAGTTGTGTCCTTGACATGACTATTATGGTCTTTCATTGCATTCAGCAAGAACTCAAGTCCAGAATGAACGAGAGGTGCAAGTTTCTTAACAGATGGACCTTCAAGAATTGAACCAAATGCAAAAGTAGCTGCCTCACGGCATCTCCAATCACCCTTTGTTATATTACTCTCCACAAAAGGCATCACAAGGGGAACAATTGTATCTCCAACAGTTCTTGCAATGAGTCCAAGACAAGTTCCACCAGCCATAGACAAATTCCAGACACCATCCTCCTGGTCCTGATCTTCCTCTTGCTTTAGCAGTGTTTCTAGCATTAAAGGCACAAGCACAGGAAGTGCCTGATTTATGAAATTAGAATGTGGAGAACTTCCAGTATCTTCTTCCTCACTTTCCTCTTGAATCTGAATCTCTTCATCACAAATTGAGCTCCAAAATTCAATGGCTTGAAGAGCAATTGGCTCCTGGTCTCCTCTCACTGCATTAGCAGTTAAATTAAAAAGAGTCTGCATATATGGCTCAAGGTAACCATAATATGTAGAGGCTATCGAAACAAGACACTCGAGAGCTGCTTGTCTGATTTCTGGTTCTTTGGCCATAGCAGTCTCACAAACAACTTTCATGATAAAATTCCTCTCTGTCTCATTTTCGAAATTAGCCTGAGCAAAATCTAGAGCATTGTAGAGAGCTTTAACAGCTGCAAGACGAACTTCAGAACTATGTTCCATTTGGTTCATACCCTGCACAACAGCAGTGAGGACAGCATTTACTTGTTCCTGCTCCAGGTCTTGAGGAGATATCTCCTCACAAACATAGCCCAATGCCTCCAATGTTGCTTGCTTTAATGGAGCAGGGGAATCTGGCTGAGTCATGTTGTTCAGCAGCTTCACTATAAGCTCCTGCCATTCACGTCGGGGTATCTCAATAGATGCGACCTTAGCAATGACCTGACAAGAGGTGTGCCGTGCTTCAGACACCAATGATGCAAGTGTCTGCAACAAGGATTCCTTCACTTGGGATTTGATAGATGGATCCATACTGACCCAACTCTGAGTCAGTTCTTCCCTACGGGCAGCATCCTTTGCATCCAGAGAATTCTTCAGTATAAGGCCAGCAAGTCTACGAGATTCAGGAGGCTTATGTTCACTTGATAACTCGGTGGATAACGAATGGATGAAAAGAGGAAGATTCTGTTGCTGAAACTGCTTAAGATTTTCTTCAGCAACAGTTCGAATCTGCCCATCAGCAGATTGGGCTGCCAACAGAATCTGGGTAATCTCCATCGCCATGGTCAAGGCACTAAAGAACAACAAAGCAACAAATAGAAAACAAAATAATGAGTACAATAAGAAATTTAATCCAGTGCCTAACCATATCTACCTGGAGAAAGTTTTCTAACATAGCAGCGCAATTAATTATAATGTATGGTAGATTAATGATGCAACCAACTATTCAGTAAATGACATTTTACTTAGCTTTAATTGTTTAACAATGTAGTTGAGAGAAATCAATCTCAATTTTTATATGCCCACATAGAAGCTGTCAATTCAAATACAATCTAGAAGTAAGAAAGTGTTAGTTACTACCATCACTGTAACGAACAAAACAATGAAGATCAAACAACATAAAGATCATCATTGTAACTAACAAAATAAGCATGACGTGCTAGTACTGATCAATAACAATTCCCAGTTCATATCTTCTAAGATCAATAACAATCTAGAAGTAAGCATGACGTGCTAGTACTGATCATCATTGTAACTAACAAAATAACGATCAAAGAAAACATCAGTTTTGCTAAAAATATTCTAAGACCAGAAAGACAAATGCAAATCCAATAGACAAGGTTTACTTGCTCAAAAGATTCTGATTGGGACATTCAAAAGAATAATAATCAACAAGCTAGTGAGAATCTATGCATACCCAAACCAACTCGGAATGAAGTGAAAAAGTTCAAAAAAAAGAAAGGACAGCTGCAATGAAATTCTTGCATGTAAGTAAAAAAAAAAGTATTACGCGAAGAAAATGTGTATGAACCTTAGGCCCTGAACCAGACTACTATGCAACAGACGCCGGTGTTCTAGCATGTAAGTAAAATAAATAATATTCAGCGAAGGAAATGTCTAAAACCCTAGTCGCTAAACCGAACTATTATGATGCAGAAGCCAGTGCACATGCAAATTTAAGCCCTCGTTGAATAAACAAAAGCGCCACAAAGTGCATCCACATTCAAACACAAATACTTGTTTAAACAAAGAAACAACTCGAAATAAACTGCGACAAAGCAGATATGGATCCGCCACCGACATGATCGATTGCGAGCAAAAAAAAAGGAAGAAGAAGAAGAAGAAGATAAGAAATGGCAAACATAGAAACCATGAAATGGATGCGAAAATCTAGAATCTTATCGGTTCATAAAGAAACCCTAAGTCGGAGGGCGGAGAGCTATACCTTAACTGTAATCAAAAGGGAACAAAGAAGAGCGAGGCCACAGATCGGAGGAGAAGATTAAGTGCAGCCTGGGATCGTGGCTTCTATCTAGAGGTCGCTAACTCTAACCTCCCCGTGCGATTTGGGGAAGGAAGAAGCCGTGGATGCGAAACTTTTATAGAAGGGTCTTGTTAATGAATAGAACGGGGCAAGTGAAGCGGGAGCAGCAAACCCTAATTTCCTTTTTCAAATCGCTCGATCCTCATTAGTCAATGGATTCGAATCCGAATCCGAATCCATTACCTGAAATGGGCCGTTCTTGTTAAGCCCAGGAAGAAAATTACTAGACCAGGGTTCATACATAACTGTACCCAAACCACACTGGGCCGTATTACTATACCGTACACATCCAATTTTTTTTTTTTTTTAAACTTAACACTATAACCAATTGGGAAGTTTAAACTCTAGGGGTAAAATATTATATACATATAGATATTTTTAGCCTGCACCCATTCATGGGCGACCCTTAGTGAAGACATCATCCATGCACTGGAAGGCGCCTTTCAGACAGAGGGTTGCCCAGCGTGGATGTGCAGATTAAAAATTCCTTTTATATATATAACATTAATATTTTTATAATTTTTAAACACCTTATTATACCCGTAAACATCTATATGTTATTCGTTTTTAATTTTTCTTTTAACTTACCATTGTAATCCAATTAGAAAGTCTAAATTTTATAGGTAAAATCTTAATTTTTTTTTAACTTTTTAGCCATATAGGGTACAAACTTTCCAATTGTTTATAGTATTCAATCGGTAAAATTTTAAGATTTTACCCGTAGAGTTTAAGCTTCCTAATTGTGTTATAGTATTAAATTAAAAGAAAAATTAAAAATGAATAAATTTTGGAAGTTAATTTTTTTTTTTAACTTTTTACCTTTCAAACTTCTCAATTGATTATAGTATTAAATTAAAAACGAATAAATTTTGGACGTTAATTTTTTTTAACTTTTTATCCCTATGGTTCAAGCTTACTAATTGGTTTATAGTACAAGTGATAAAATTTTAAGATTTTACCTATAATAGGGTTTATGCTTTATAATTGGGTTATAATATTAAGTTAAAAGAAAAATTAAAGACGAATAAATATTATAAGTAAATTTTTTTTTAATTTTTTTACCTCTAGGGTTTAAGCTTCCTAATTGGTTTATATAGTATTCAAGTTAAAAGAAAAATTAAAAATAATAAATTTTGGATGTTTATAAGATGTAAATTTATATTAATAAAAATATGAATGTTTTCATTAAAACAAACTGCTGATATACTGTACACGCCCAGTCGCACTGTGCAATGCACAGTATATTCTATATACATACATATCACTTTTTAAATATCTAAGTTTGAGTTTCAATTTTAATGCGTTAAGAGATGAAGATGAGTTTTTCGTAATAAACAATACAGATCAGTTATAAACTTATAATGGTTTTAACCATAAGTTTTTTTTTTTTAAAAAAAAAAAAGTAGCATAAATTGGCATGGGCCAAAATGAACTTAGGTTTTTTTAAATTTAAAATACGTTTAATAGGGCCAAAATGAAACTTGGCATGGGCCGGGTTAAGCTGGGGACGTGAAAGTGCGTTCTAGGGATCGAGCCGCCGCGACTTATGTCGGGAAGAGGAAGAGAAGCGATGGGGCGACCGCCGAAGGCTATCGTAGAGGATGATTACGAGGTATCAATTGTGATTTATGTCGGTTAGATTTATGTTTATCAACGATGTGATTTCTACGAGTGAGGTTTTTTAGTTCATGTTTGAAGATTATATTTGCTGTAATCGTGTCTTTGTTTGCGTCAGTACTAGCCATCCCTATCCCATAGGCATCGTACAGGAGCTTTAGCTTTGCAATTAAATGTATGACACACATTACAAACTATTCGGCGCAATATATATCCGTTCAAGAGTTTCCAAATCAAACTTCTATAATACTTAGTGCTTCATAGCTACTCTTTTCATACATCTCTTAGTTCATTCTGTGTTTTTTCTTTTGCAATTGATTTCGCCATCTTAATTAACGGACGGAATGCTTGTTTTCCTTTTTGCCAATTACTTTAGAAAAATCCTTTTTTCCTAGTTTTTTGCCCCTCCCAGGCCTCTTTTTCGCTTTTGCCACTTAAGGGACTTGAGTGGAGAAAAAACTGAAACATAGATTTTTTTTGGGCAATTATCTGTCTTTTTTTTTTTTTTTTTCTAGAACCGTAGCTAAGGTATTGTGTATATTTTGTTAATTAAAAGTTGCCAATGTGATATGTAAAAGGTCGCAGGTTTACTAATTAAAATTAGCCTCAACAATGATTGGAGGTGTTGTAGTTGCCTTATGAAAACTAATAACTGACTCCTAAGAATTTGTGATTAATCTTACAAATCCTTTATTAAAAATAAAAAGAAACATTGATTGGCAAAGTGGACAAATAGTCGTTTTGCCAGAATGTTATTCTTCCATCACTATTTGTGTTTCATGAAACTTGTAGATGGCCTCATTTATGCATGAGTGTTGTTTCGCTGTTTCACCTTAAAAGAGCATGCATCTACTTCTTAATTAGAACTTGAAAGCATTCCTGAGTGAGGTAAGCCCTGTGGTTTACCTGTCTTTGTTTCCTTAACGCTAAAGATGCCTTTTTTTTGTTGTACTAAAGAGATGTATTTGAACTTTCTTTCACTTTTCAAAACTTATTAGCCATAGAAGGACAGAGGGATATAGGTTGGTCTGAATGCATATTAAAGTGTCCATTTCTGAGAGATGCAAAAGGGAGAAACAAAGAAGACTACTACTCGGGAATGATTGATTAATCAAGTAATATATAACCTTTATCCCTAAGTTTAAATGAATATAAATAAATAAATAAATGGTTTTATTTTTTAATATATGTCAAAAAATCTTAGTTTACCATTATATATTACTAGTGCATAGTTAACAAATGAAGCAGCATCATTTGCACTGGCCTGTATCCAACATGAACTGTTTCCATTTTCAATAGCATAAATTGCAGTATTTACCTGCTGCTTTATTATTAATTGAAACAGCATCTTATTGTTATTATTAACAAATAAGTTCAACATATTCTTATTACTACTATTCTTGCTCATGTGAGTCTTAAGACTAACAAGCAAGCAATCTTGGATTCTCTATCTGAGCATAATGCAACCTTCATCCTTTTTTATTCTAACTTGGACTGACGATGATAACGTTAGTGTACACTATTTTTATGCCAGTTGTTAAGGCATAATGTCGCCCACAATTTTGTATTTGGGTTTGGACTCAACATTATCATTTTAGCAAGGCAACACATGTTTGTCTGAGATAGTACTCATTATGTTTTATTGTTTATGAATGTATTTTGTGCTCATATCTTTGATAGCTTAGGTTGATTTTTATGGTAGCTTTTATGCTTGTGTTAATTCAGACTGAACAAAAAAAGCAAGCTGCTGCTGATGTTCTGTATCAGTATTCTCAATTTGTTATGGTTTGTATTGGGGAAGAAGTTCGGCCAAGTGATCTCAGGTTACACTTAATGAAGGTACATATTCTGTTGCTTCATTTTCACCTTCCCCTCTTCTATCTGCATTGATAACATCAAATACCATAACCAAATTGTGCAAGAGAGTTTTATTCTTTTATTCATTGGACATTCTAGTGCACCATTCGTGTAAAGCAAAGAAAATCCCTAAACTATTTTTTAAAATTTATTATCATGAGAACAACCTCAGCCAAGATAATGAAATTACTTTCTGACACTGTATGAAATATTTTTGCTTGAGCTCACTAAATGATACAAGCATGAGTAGCAATCTCATTTGTGACAAAGGCAAAGGAATATGCATATTATAATAATTGCTTTTGTTTTCTTGCAATTCTGGCCATTAGTTTCTATCTGTAGAAACTCCAGACTTTTAACTTTTTTAATGGCACATACTTCCTGCTAAGTTTTGGATTGATTAGTAGCCTTTTTTTTATCACACTTAACTAAGATTGGACTTCTGCCAGGAAATCTCTGGGATGCCAACAACTTTAAAGAAAGAGCCTTTGCCCGTTTCTCCCGATTCTACAGGTGAACCATCATCTTCAGGAACGGCGAAGAGGGACAAATCTCACAGCTCCTGAATCACTTTGTAACTGCCAGTTGCATGTTGCATGTTCAGTTGCATGTTGCATCACTTTTTTTTATCAAGGTTTGAACTGCCAGTTGCATGTTTTGTTCTATGCAATACTGATTGTAGTATTATTCTGTGAGCAGAAGATGATCAGGAAGTTTAGGAATGTGAAAAGTGGACTTTTTAGCTTTGTATATCTCAGCATAAGCTGTGCTAAATGTTAATAGTGTATAAGCTCATGATGGATCACATTGCTTTATGTAGAACCTACTGTGACTTTTAGATTTAATGTTTCATGAATATGTATGGGTATTTAAGATTCTGAGGTATTAATTCATCAAAATCTTAAACCAGCAGATTGTTGAAGTATACCTGTTTATTTTCAGAATTAGTTGCGGTTCCTTGTGACTGGATCTCATCCTCCCCTTTTCCTTTTCTTTCAACCTTGCTCTAATCCATGATCTATTTCTTCTATGGCAATTGATATTGGCAGGTGAGTAGAGCTAATCGAGCCAATTGAAGATGAAGCTTGGATGAAAATACAACAGGTTCAGTGAGAAGCAGAAAATGAGTTTAAAACTCATGGATGGTCATCGAGCATGACAACCATCATATATTATGTGAGGACACAAGAAGAGCTAATAAGATCAAAATGTTGGATGAGAGAAATTTCTCGTGCGTACAACTGTTCGCATACATTTCCAAGTAAACAATCTGAAATATATATATATATATATATCTTGAATGAGAGAAATTTTATCCTTAACTATAAATTTGAGAGTTGGCATTTCTCACAGTCCGGGGCGCTCTGAGTGTTTTGGTTATGAGGGTCGTCCACACTAGACCTCACAGCTTTTGGGTGTCCGTATCTAATCCGGGCACCTTGAGTGTTTTGGCTATGAGGGTTGCCCACACTAGATTCCCAAATTGGTCGCCTAAGGTAACTATATATATATATATATATATATATATATAATCCT
>JBAMIE010184285.1:0-12788 GCA_037177295.1 Kaempferia parviflora | reverse complement strand
TCATCTATTGTATGAATATGTGATCAATATACATACTTGAACAAGATATATAATCCATTTTATTAGGTACAGAATATCTAAAATAAAGTATACATGTGATTTAATTTGGTATAACTGTATAAGATTGTCAATCTGTGTGGATTAGGGAGTTAAAATAAAACAACATATTTGATCAGGGAGTGGAAATAATTTTCTTCTGATATGGGGACTGATGGTAAAGTTGAAAGTTTGTATGGAAATTTTATGACCATTTACCGTTTTAAAATTGAGTTAAAAGGTTAAGGACTAAAATAAATTTTGACATATAAATATCCATTAGGAATGGGGAAGAAAAAAAAAAAAGGATCCCGACTCTTTTATCACCACATACGTATCGAAGGGGAGAACGAGCCACATCCTTCTCGGTGGCAAATACTCAATTTCCATCATATTTTACTGTTTTTGGTTGCGTTCTCTTTCGTGGGGAACAGAAATAACCACGAGTCTATCTCAAATCTTCTTTCTTCAGCTCTGTGGTTCTCTCCACAGCCTATCACTGGCCCTTATCCACTACCAGGAAAATCCCTCGGCATGACAATGTGGATTTTTGTGGTCCTTAGAACCTCTAATCCACGAGATTACAATCAAATTTCGCGTCTTTTTTGCTCAAAGATCGAACTTTGTTCCATGTCTCTCCGTCTGAGATCGAGCTGCGATCGGAAGATGCGTTTTTTATGTTGATTTCGAGAGAATCGCATGCTCGTGTGGCTTCGAGGCTGTTCGTGTGATGCCATGGTTTCTTTGGGAAGCGCGATGCCAGTCTCCCCGGTCGTCTTCGAGGTCTCGCCCACCGCCGTCGTCGTCGGGAGGATCCATGTCGCTTCGAGGCAATGGCGTCGCTTCGGCGGCCGCGTCTACAGGTGCATGGTGACCACTAACCTAATCGAGGAGAGGGGAATTCCGTCTTCCCCCGATTCCACACTGCTCGGGGACGCCGATCTCATTCTCAAGCCTGCCCCCAAGCCTTTACTGAAACCACGCCCCAACGGCCCAGTAAATCCTCCGACCTCATTGGAAGACCGCGAGAAAGTCGTAGAGACTCTTGGCGAGGTTTTAGAGAAGGTAGAAAAGCTCGAGAAGACCACGAATGCATTGAAAACTCGTGGTAAAGAGACCAAAGACAATGGCGTGCCCCATGGCAGCTCCGTACAAGTTAGGCCACGGAATGCAACTCCATCTACAATGAAGTCGAGCACCGCCGGTAAGAGTGTTTGGCGGAAAGGGAATCCTGTCGCAAGCGTGCAAGCAGTGGTTAAAGGAACAAATGTGTTGGGAACTCCTGCAGTAGCCCCTGTCAAGCCAAGGCTGCAAGCAAAACCCTCTGTTCTTCCACCTACACAGAAGGAGAGAAAACCCGTTCTTATAGATAAATTCGCATCGAAGAAGCCGGCCGTGGATCCGATTGCAGCTGCAGCAATGATACCGGTCCCTTTGAAGCCGGCAAAAGGGTCCTTGACATCCAAAGTCAAAGATGAGCGTCGCAAGAAATCAGGTGTTACTAGTGGTTTGCGCAGACAGTTGGCGGAAGACGGTGAGATAGAAGAGGAAGCTTCAGAGTTCAGTGTGCCTATCCCTGGGGTCATGAAACCAAGGAAAGGAAAAAAATGGAGCAAGGCGAGCCGTAAAGCTGCTAGACTCGAAGCAGCTAAAGCTGCAGAACCTGTGAAAGTTGAGATACTTGAGGTGGGGGAAGAGGGCTTGTTCATGGAAGAATTAGCATATAATTTGGCAGTTAGCGAAGGAGATATTCTTGCGTTTCTATTCTCAAAGGGAGTCAAGCCTGATGCAGTCCACATTCTAGATAAAGACATGGTTAAAATGATATGCAAGGAATATGATGTGGAAGTAATTGAAGTCGATCCAGTCAGAGTGGAAGAGATGGCAAAGAAAGCAGAAGTACTCGATGAGGAAGACTTGGACATGCTAGAAGACAGGCCTCCTGTAATTACAATCATGGGGCATGTGGATCATGGGAAGGTATCAGGGATTTAGTTTCTTTCTATTGCGTTTTTCATATGGATTTTGAACCGTTTTCTTCTTCGATTTTCCTTTGCAGACCACATTGCTGGACTATATCCGAAAGAGCAGGGTAACCGCAAATATCCATTGCAGCATATTCAGCTAGTTGATTGAATATATCTATTACAATACAATTTCAGGGAAGGCAACTGAAATTAAGTTCATTCTTGTAGGTGGTAGCATCAGAAGCAGGTGGAATAACCCAAGGTATTGGAGCATACAAAGTTCTTATCCCAGTTGATGGGAAGCCTCAGCCATGCATATTTCTTGATACTCCAGGCCATGAGGTACGCATTATCTTGCTCATTTTCTTGTGCTGCTAGAATTTTTCAGCTGACTTTAGATTTTTTGCTTAAGGATCTCCAGATGATTTTGGCTTACACAATGCAAGCTTCTTCTTTGAAGCAGTATATGATGTCCTGACTACTCCTAACTGATTTTCAACAGGCATTTGGTGCAATGAGGGCACGCGGAGCAAGAGTAACTGACATTGCAATCATTGTAGTAGCAGCTGATGATGGAGTCCGCCCGCAAACTAATGAGGCAATTGCTCATGCGAAGGCTGCTGGCGTGCCAATTATCATAGCCATCAACAAGGCATGTTTCATCGACTGCGATATTGGTTAGTTCTTTATATGTGTAGTGCAAATAACTGATTGTTTCTTTCTTATATCGACTCAGGTAGATAAGGAGGGAGCAAATCCTGATAGGGTAATGCAAGAGTTATCGTCTGTTGGACTTATGCCAGAAATTTGGGGTGGTGACATTCCTATGGTTAAGGTTTGTCCTCTTTATCCAAAAAAAGAAAAAAGAAAATAACCTAGATGTGCTCTTTTTTTTTCATGTTTTTCTATTTCTCTCTTGAATCAGATCAGTGCTCTTAAAGGAGAGAACATCAATGAATTGCTGGAAACTGTTATGCTTGTCGCAGAGGTATAAACTTTGTGCTTAGATTCTTTGATGTAAATTTTATACCTGAAATCATCCTTTTCATAATTGTGAAGCTTCAAGACTTGAAAGCCAATCCAAAGAGAAATGCTAAAGGCACTGTTATAGAAGCAGGTCTTGATAAAGCAAAGGGAGTTGTCGCCTCACTTATTGTGCAAAATGGAACCCTTAAAAAGGGTGACATTGTCGTTTGCGGTGAAGCTTTTGGAAAGGTCTTCATTCTAGAATTTTTACTTGTCTTGAAAATCTTTTAGAATCCTAAATATGCATTGACGACCTTGGTGATAGCTTACTACCTTCTTTTTCATTGCTTATATTGATGAGTAGGTGCGCGCTATGTTTGATGATAGAGGAGATCATGTTGATGAAGCTGGACCATCAATGGCTGTACAGGTTCGTTTTCTCAGCGGATATTATCTTCTTAACCACTAGTCCAAAGATTAGGATAAGTTTGGTTTGAAACACTCTTCGACTCTTGAAACACAATGAATGAACCAACAAACTTGGCATGTCAATTCTTATTGGATGTTTTGCTCACTCTCTATTATTAATGTATTTATAATCTTTGCTTTCATCACACACTGATGATATATTATGCTGAATTGCTAGAACATGATGTTTTATTTCTCACATCCTTGAAACAAAATGTTCAATGTGACACATAGCTAGTGATTTATCATTTGTATACATGGGAGGCTTTAGGTTTGGATCTTTGAATAATGTTGAATGATAAAACTTATATCGTGATGAACTAGTCGTCCCAACCTTACTGTTCGTTGTTTGTGTCCAGTCTCAGCCACACCTCACATTTTGGATACTTGATTTCCTAGGTTATTGGTTTGAATAGTGTACCTATTGCTGGTGATGAGTTTGAAGCCATCGAAACCCTTGATGTTGCCCGTGAAAGAGCAGAAATTCGTGCAGAATCATTAAGAGTTTCACGGATATCTGCAAAGGCGGGGGAAACAAAGGTCACCCTATCTTCCATTGCTTCTTCTGTTGCAATGGGAAAACAAACAGATCTACATATGCATCAGCTGAACATCATTTTAAAGGTTGATGTTCAGGTAAGATGGCCAAACAATGTTATCTTGAATGTTTATATCGCGAGCGAGCTTGTTTCCCAATATTATCTCCTCTTGTATGTGCCATAGGGTTCGATCGAAGCCATCAGACATGCTCTTCGAGTGCTCCCTCAAGACAGCGTTAACTTGAAGTTGTTCCTTCAAGCTCCTGGGGAGGTTAGCGCTAGCGATGTTGACCTGGCTGCTGCTTCTGAGGCCATTATATTTGGTTTCAACGTAAAAGCACCTGGCTCTGTGAAGAGTTATGCTGACAAGAAGAACGTCCAGATTCGATTGTATAGAGTTATCTATGACCTTATTGACGACATGAGAAATGCAATGGAAGGACTTCTAGAGCCAGTCGAGGTGAACACTTTGCTGATATTGGGCTTCTTCTTCCTTAAAGATATTTGGTCTAAATTCTGGTTTATGTTACATCTTCTTCTAGGAACAAATACAAATAGGAGCGGGAGAAGTTCGAGCAGCATTCAGTAGCGGCAGTGGACGAGTTGCTGGATGCATGATCACTGAGGGAAAGGTAGTGAAAGAATGTGGTGTCCGCGTTATTCGAAACAGGAAGATAGTTCACATTGGTACAGTTGAATCGTTGAGGCGGGTGAAAGAAGATGTAAAAGAGGTATGAATCTAAATAGCATCCAAACAATGTTTTTCATCCTTGTTATTTTGGAATGCCATGCCTTGAACAATATTTGTCATGCTTACAAATGAAGTCGATTTACTTGTTTCGAACCAAAGTAAAGGTTCTTCATGGTTTCAGGTCGGTGCTGGACTCGAGTGTGGTATCGGTGTCAATGATTTTGACGATTGGGAAGCCGGAGATATTATAGAGGCCTTTAATACAGTGAAGAAACAGCGCACGCTCGAAGAAGCATCTGCTTCAGTCACAGCTGCATTAGCTAGAGCTGGTGTTGGTCTGTGAAGTGCCAAAGCTGTCATAATGAGACATTTATGGTGAATTTGAGATGCATAGCTGGTGGCAGTTCGATCGTAAAGCGTCGCCCCAGCGGTGGTCCAAAGAAAGTTCATGGCTAAATAAGCACTCGGCAGATCGGTTCGCCTACCGAATCTTTACTTGATCTTCAATGATTCTCTAGTAAAAGTAATTCAATCACTGAATCTCATCTTGTTAATGATTCATCAACCTGTTCTTAATAGTGACAGTCGGAATGCAGTCTGCCCTGTTTATAATCACTGATTCTGTTCATTCTCTTACCCTGTTTATAAAGCTGTACAAGCAACAATGGGAAAACAGTCTTTCTTTTGGAAAGATTGATTGCTTTAATCTTCTTAATCTTCATTGTCTAGTGTTAATTGTTATCCTGCTAATCATCGAATCAATCATTATGATAACAACAAAAAGCTCCTTAAACATATATTTTATTTCATACTTCCACACTCAGAACAATCACATTCTTGGGTCTAAACCGTCGTTGCCGGCGAGAATTCTGTACTTGTCCTTTCTCGTCAAGTTGGTGCACTCGAATCCGACCGACTGGCCGATCGAGCGCTGGACCTCGTTGGCGACGTCGTACTCCGACCGCTGCTGGCCGAGTACCTTCTCCAAGAATCTCAGCCCGTAGAAAGGCCGAGGGTTCATGAGGAAGAAGAAGCAGTCGAAGCACTTGTGCCCCCTGACGGTCGTGCCGTAGAACATGCTCCCTCCGTTGGTGACGGCGACCGGGACGACGTCGCTGACGATCTTCGCGAACAGCGGGCTGAACCGCAGCAGGTACGGCTCCCGGCAGGTGGTGCCTTCCGGGCACACGACCACGTCGCCGTGCGCGACCAGCGACCGCATCTTCGCGCCGTCCTGGAGCCTGTCCCGTGCCAGCCGGACGGTCGGGATCGGAGAGATCGCCTCCGACAGTCTGCTCAAGCTGTACGTCAAGGCCGTTAGTTTCCGTTGGAGGACGATCGACACCAGCACGGGGTCGAGGAGGGTTCGGTGGTTGCAAACGAACAGAGTGTGGGACCCAGAGCCCTTAACCACGGTTGAGTTGGCGTCCAAGTGGGCCTGATGGGCCTCGATCTCGATACGCATGCCGGTGGCGGCGAGGCCCATGACGGTGAACTTGCGAGGGGCGAGGAGACCTATCAGGACCCGTAAGACTGCTAGGAAGATCCCGAAAGGCAGCCATACAAGGACGGTGAGGAAATCCAACGGCGTGGGACGCTGCACGAGCCGGCCATCGTGGAAGATCAACGGCCTGGGATACTCGCTCCTTCGCAGTGGTTGTTTAGGCTCTCCCTCCGGTGGAGTCCAAGGTTGTTTCTGCAATGTAGTCATGCATTTTTTTTCACTTTAGTCCCTTTCTTTTGATTAATTAATTAATTGTATCGAATGTGTCCTGGTCACGATGTTTGTACGCGTACGTACCGCATAAAAGGACAACGACGGTCGGTGCGGGTGCTTCCGGCGCGCCGCTCCTACAGTGATCACCGACGTCCCCGCGGTGGCGTCACGCAGCGCCTCCAGCCTCCTTTCGCCGGCCATGACGCCGGCGGCGGATGTCAGCCCGGTGTAGAACCCCATGCACGTCCTCAGCTCCGTGCCGAGCACGCCGTCGGCGTCCAGGTACTCCCTCAGGAACGGCTCCGCCATCGCCCTCGGCAGCGCGGTGGCCACGTACCGCATGGCGGCGCCGCCGCAGCCGTCAGCGAGGAACTCGCGGAGAGCGCCGCGCCGGAGGTCCTCCATGAAGAACTTGGCCAGGGTGGCCTTGGCGACGGCCTTGAGGTCGTCCACCCGGAGGCCGGCAGTGGAGAGGAAGATCATCGCGCTGACGGCGGCCGCCTCGAGCCCGGCGAGCTCCAGCAGGCGCAGCAGCGGGGCGGCAAAGAGCAGCGCGACGGCGCGGAGGGGTCCGCCGGCGCCGGCCTCCAGGCAGACGAGCATGAAGTAAGGGAAGAGACTTGGGGAGGCGAGGAGAGCCCCCTCGAGCTCGAAGGCAATGCTTTCACCACGTTCCATATATAATCTTGCTAGCTCGATCGGCCGGCCGGCCAGCAAATTCCGGTAAACTCAATTAGTTTGCCGATGGTGGAGATGATCAATCTAACTAACTGCTATATATAAATAACAGATATGTTGAGCATGGAATGGAAGATCGAACTACGTACGTGATAGTTACTAGGTTAGCCGCCGTCCAAATAAATGCTCAAAAACTGTAAATGAACACAAATTAGTCATAGTTAATGATCAATCAATTAGCAATTGATATCGATTGCTCTGAACATCAATTCGAAGAGACCTTTATAGGAATGTTTCGTAGGAATCATTACTAGCTCACACTTAAAACTTCAGTAAAATGCAGTGTTTGTGTCCATGATCACGCAAATTTAATGGACGGATGGTGACGGCCAGGCCTTAATCATGGCTAGAATGTGACTGAAACTGAAACAGAAAGCAATTTGCAATGCAGAATAAACGATATATGGACAGTGATGTAAATGGAAGAATTCAGGACAGATGAATAAAGCATGAACCGATGTCACTCCAGTGGAGAACACTCATTTAGATATCCACAGTGAAACAGCTGAAGGAATATTGCGACAAGGAATAAATTAAAGGAGATGGATAGCCACAGTTGCTTCAACAGGAAAGGAAATCAATTAGAAACAGTCCTTGAAAGGTTTAGAGTGCAAGTGGAGCATTAATTTACTCGAGAGATGTGGCCTTCTCCTTCTTCTTCGCAGAGGTTAACGTCGGCAGTGAGTTGGAAGACTGACGGCCCCGTTCCTGCCACAAACACGTACACGAAGGATTCGAAAGAGATATAATTTAATTTGTTCTACAATTAAGAAAAGCCTTGCATGGTTGTCAGAAATTGGCAAGCTAATCAGTAGGTGAGGAGAAGAGGACTAGAGGAGTACTGAAAGTGTTGTTGATCACCCAACTGGTAGCTAGCTCCACAGTTCAAAGTGTCCGAGAGGCATTTAAGGGAGTTCCTCGTGATAATGATGAGATGATACGTGACAAGGCAACGATAATTAAATTCTCTTCCAATTGATGGTTCTGCTAAGTGGCCCTAAGGCAATGGTGCAGCATACTGTCTTTTTAATTTTAACATATTTAAGAATTGAGCTTTATCTTTGACAAATTAAAGGATAAATTTTTTTAACGAGCGGTTGACCTAAGAATATTAGATTAGTAAATGATTCCTTATTTACTTTAATGGCTGATAGAAAATTTTCGTGAAATCAAATTAGTCATTCCCATATTAGTCGGCGTAAGGGTAACTTAAGAATACTAGTATGATGGACTATCCACTATGAGTACCTTCTAATTTATCCTTATGACTAATAAAAAACTTTTATAGAATCAAATCAGTCATTTCCAATATCAATCGGCATAAGTTGAATCCAATCGTGTCAAATAAAAAATAAAAGTAAATTTTATTAGATCGCTATAGAAAAAAATCATCTTTAGTATAATCTTATATTAAATTATTTTATGAAGTTTTTGTAGGTTTGTTAATTTGAATAGGTCCCATTTATATACATTCAATTTTCAAGCATTTCCAAATTGGTTAGATAAGGACATAAACAGTTGGTTATTGAATAAATTATTATATTTTTATTTGATGCCCCCACCGATGGCGAGAGACAAATGCATCCACATATGATAAAGGTGATCAATCTTCAACGCCTCTGCTAATTTATCCTTTACTAATATAGTGAAGGTAAATTATGAATAATAATTCTATCTAAAATCAGAAAGGATGGAGACTAGGATACATATTGTCATCGAGGTTGTTCTTAATACTCCGAAGGTGATATGCTTCAAACTCTAAGGGTCTGGACACACTAAAGACAACTTACAAGGTAACAAATATTAGAGATCGGGTTAGGGAAGGGATCTCCAGCTCTGGTGCTCCGACTCTCAAGTTAGCACGCTATTCGAAAGAGAGAAAATAGTAGAAATGAGCAGTGTGTCTGTGCATGTGTTGTGTGCGTACTTCCGTCGGAAGCCAATGACCCCCTATTTATAATGTGAGGTTTATCCCTTTACACATATATCAATGAATTCCTTGTAAAGGATAAACCATTTTGACACCTTTCCCCACGTGAGCATATTATTTCTGTGTCTTGTCAAGCTTTAGAGGCTTCTACCGTACAAAAAATACACAGCATATCTTCAAATACATGATCTTTTGACAACCGGTATGCTAAGCGCTAACGGGAGTAGGTGAAGTTGACGGGACGGGGAAGCTTCGTCTGTCCTCACAATTAGTCGCCTCGCCGACTCGGTCGGGAAGACTGGCAAGTTGGATGCTTTGTTCTGCCAGGAAGAGTGGAAAATAGGCCAGGAAGACTGGCGAATCGGCCAGAGTGGCGGATCGACCAGTCTGACGGATTAAACACTCTGTTATGCCAGGAAGACTGGTCGACTCGGCTGGGCTAGGAAGACTGACGGATCTGATGCTCTACTATAGGAAGAGTGGTCGGGTCGGCTTGACTCAACCAGAAAGACTGAAAGGTCTGGCGCTCTACTATAGGAAGAGTGGTCAGGTTGTCTTGGTCGGCTCGCTTGACTCAGTCAGGAAGACTGGCGGGTTAGATGCTCTGTTCTGCAAGGAAGAGCGGCAGATAGGCCGGGAAGAATGGCGGGTTAGATGATCTGTTCTGCAAGGAAGAGCGGCAGATCGGCAGGGCAGACTGGCGGATTGACCAGAGTGGCGGATCGGCCAGTCTGGCGGATCGGCCAGTCTGGCGAATCGGCCAGTCTGGCGAATCGGCCAGGAAGACTAGTCAGCTCGGAAAGGAAGACTGATCAGCTCGGCTTGGCCAAGAAGACTGACGGATCTGACATTCTACTATGTTCGGCCGTTCGGCCGATAATCTGGTCGGGTGGCCATTCGGCCGGTCGTGTCGGCCTTGGTAAGTTGACCAGTCGGGTTGGTCGGTCGGGTCAACCGGGAATGGATGATCATTAACCTCTCTTGACTTTGACCGAATTCAACAATTGATTAACCTTGTTTTTGCATCCGCGACGGCTTTCAATACTCGTTGTATTAGATGGTTACTAATCATTAGTGCAAGTGATAAAGGTATGGAGTAAGACATGTTTGGATATACCAAATTTTAACCCAAAAATATCATATAATAATCTTCTATGTCTTAACCATCATATCATTCAGAGAGGAAGAAAAATACATTTTCATACAATCATAATTTAATTTTGACGTATAATTATTTATATATGGTAAAAGATAAATACGCTCGTCAAGCGCTCCCGCCAGTACAATTATCTACATGATTGAACTGATGCTAAATCGCCATGTCAAATAATTTAATTTATTTGATATGTAAAATATGAACTTGAACTGTACATCTTAAGATTAATCAACTCGGAAGAATTACTAAATTCCCGATTATATGTAAAAAAAAATTTATTATAGGCCCAATGTTACGGTGGTAAGTGATGACAAGCTCCTTAGACAACTAAATTTTGAATCTCATTCAAAACATATTACATCTAAAAAGTTCAAATTAAACACTATCGGCTATACTTTTTGATTTAACCCTAATGATCTAAAAAGTTCAAATTACTTATAACATATTACGTCGAAGGTAAGTCAAATAGAAAGAACTGCATATTTAAATTATCATATATATATATATATATAAATTAATTTCTGAAATAAAAGAAATTTTAATATTATTTAAATGAGAAATTGTAATATGCATTGATTTTGACAAATGATGCGACAATGGCACATGAACTCATACACGGACTGTAGTCTGTAGTCCATAATCTAAAAGGGACAAAAGTAACTCGCCTACACAAAATATCAATTCTTTTGATAATAAATTTAAAAAAATTAGTATGAATAATGGCCTACGACACTATCCAAATACATCTACACCTTGAGAGAAAAAAAATAAAATGATTTATCTTTTTTTGCCTCATTAATGAAAATACTTCAATAGACAACAATCTCTATTAGAGTGGTAAAATAAGTTAGTCAAGTCGAGTTTTAAGGTGTTTAAACTTGTTTGATATGGTAATTGAGTCAAGTTTTAGAGTGTTCAAGCTTGTTTGATAAGGTAACCGAGTCAAACTTAAAATAAATCAAGCCTTTAAAATGATTTTTCGCTTAATTTATTTTTTAAGAGTTTGAACTTTGTTCCGGATAGAACTACATACGTGGATGGCCGAAGACGAAGATTCAGCTGATGAAACCTCCAACCAGGAAGATGACCTATGCTCTACGAAGTTAACACGAGCGTTAAAGGATACACCGGGAAGAATTCTAGCCGATATCCCTTCGACGCTCAAGTCAGAAAGTAGTAGAAGTATAGTTTTTGAATTCATAAAGCAGAAGAAGAAGAAGAAGAAGAAGAAGAAGAGGAGACACTTTCTACTTGTCTCCTGTATTTTATATACCTACTCTTGTAGCGTTGTGACACTTCTATGGTTTGTAACTGTTCCCACATTTATGGCTATGCATGAGGCGTTATGAGCTTGACTGCTCTTTATAACATTAGCTGCTCTTTAGTTATTTCGATCATGCTGCTTCAGTTATCCTAATTATACGAGACTGTTTACAATAAAAGACGTTTATTAATATCCACCAAAATTCCCGGAGGAGCTAGGCGGCTTTTACCCAAAACAATCCCTTTGAGTCTTTTCATAAGAAAGACTTCCCGTGTGTATGTCCGAGATGATCTCGGGTATTATTCGACCTTGGGTATTATTCACCCGAGGTGAGCTCGAGTCCCTCTAATCCGAGGTGAGCTCGTTTCCTCTTATCCGAGATGAGCTCGGGTTCCTCATATCTGAGGTGAGCTCGGGTTTCTCTCTGCCCGAGGTGAGCTCGAGTTCTATTTGCCGGAGGTGAGCTCGGGTCTCTTTCGCCCGAGATGAGCTCGGATCTCTTTCGCCCGAGATGAGCTCGGGTCCTATTTACCCAAAGTGAGGTCGTGTCTTATTCATAAGAGTTGGCAGACAGGTTACGTTCCATATTCTTCGCCTCTTATTACCCGGATCAAACTTGTTTAAAACTTGGTTTAAACTTTGTTCATTTAGATGTTATAAAGCTCTCAATTAAAAAAAAAAAAAAAAAAAGTAGATCGACTACCTTAGTGTCTCTCTTAGCATCAGCTCCACAGATATGAAAAGAGATAAATATAGGTACACAAGCATTAGGTGCATAGTGAGCTTATTTAAAACTTGGCTTAAGCTTTTGTTTGTTAATTGATTATTGAACTTGATAATTCAAACTTATTTATTTATTTTATTTATTTAGCATATTTATAAGAATTTTAATAATACATATGGTTCATGAATATTATTCACAAATGTTAACGAGCTGAACATATATATGTTCAAGTTTATTGTCTAATTTAACAAAGCGTTCAAACTTGTTTATTTAATAATCTTGTGTATATTAAATAAACATAAACAAGTTTTACCAAATCGAACATCAAATTTATTCACGAACATTTAATTTATTTACAACTCTACCCTCTATCACTTTCTAAACACACGAGACTCCTTTTAAAATTCACTCAACTTGTGATCTTTACATTTGAACTCTTTTATTCTTTTCTCTAAAGAGTTTTAAAATTTTAAAAGTTCATCAAAAACTCAAAATTTTGAATGCTTATAAAACGAGTTGTTACATTTTAGAAGATGATTATTCAATAAACTAAAAAAAATAACCCAATGCAAGAAGCTCCAGCCAGTATAAA
>JBAMIE010184252.1:0-12791 GCA_037177295.1 Kaempferia parviflora | reverse complement strand
ACTCTATCAAACTCTGAAAAGGAAAGCTAACTAATCTCATCCTTGTCTCTTGCTACTTACACACGTTTGTTTGTGTTGGAATAGATCAAGAGAAACTTTGGCTCCCTGGATAAGTACCTACCTCCAAGTTGGAGTCCATCAGCAAGGACATGGTTCGACGTATGGTATGTGGGTGTGCACTTTGTGCAAGGAATAGGATTGATCTATCCTTTTATTTCAAAGAATGTACTCCATATAGTTTTTTTCATGCAATAGATAAATCGGTTTATGATTCGAACTTGTGTACCTCATGCTCAAATCAATAGAATTGTGTCGATCGAGTTACATTGTCTAAATCACTCATGTCAAAACTTTGGCTACTTCTAGTTAGAGTGGTCTAATTTGGCTAATTCTACGCAAAGAAATAGAACTTTGAATTGTCGACCAAATGTAGGTTTTCTTAGAGCGAAGAAAAAGTTACTACCCAAAAACTAGTCCTTAATTTGTATTTGTTAGATATACTTTAGGTGTTCATAAATGAATCAAAGTTTAAATTGTCATCAAATTTTATTTGAAACTAAAAATATTTCATTTCTAATATAATAGGAAGATATTTTGTGATCAAGAATAAAATAAATAAATATATTATATAAAATTAACCATTTGCTTCTTTTTCAAAATTTAATTAAAAATTTAAGCTTCACTTTTATCTTAGGGAGGTTTTACTTTAATAGATTATGCATTTGTAGATAATTATTGGATATCCATTGTTATCCCTACTTGAGAACCTAGATGACACAATCAACTAGGGTGATAGATAATGATCGACAACGCGGCTATGATTGAACTACTCGATGAGGTTAGAAGGAAGAAGACAACGAGGATCTACCTTGAATATGATTTTAGAGCTTTTGCGCGTGTTGACATTCTCAATTCCCTTAGAAGATTTATTGGTAATATAATTAAGAGAATAAATCAAAATTTTAAAGTCATTCTGAGGTTTAATTAAGAGATATGGAGTTACGATGTCTTGTACTTCACTATTCATCAATGGGTAGTACAAAATTAGAGTTGACTTTTTTTAGTTGACTTTTTAGCATTTCAATCGGATGACAAAGGAGAGGACTTCTGAACACTGAATACAATTATAGAGATGGCGGCGCCTCGGTTTAAACTTTAATTAGAACTGTTAATGTATCATTAGCTGTTAATTATGATTAGAATAATGAATTTAGAATTTTGTAATAAAAAAATCTATTTATGGAAAAGGGAATCTAGTGGCCAAACAGATCACATTATCTTGTGGATTTAAATGGAAAAGGACATCCACGTGGACAAATCATTTGCACGCGGAAAATATTTTGAAAATTCTAATTTGATTTGTTAACATAAATCCTTTTTGTGAAAAACAAAGAGATTGCAATCTTAATTTCACACATAAAAGGGGGATAAAAATACTTTGGATCTCACAACAACATTGTAATAGTAAAGTTTTCATTAAACACACCAAACTTTAAATAATTAAAATTTTAAATTAAACAAGTGACACGCATTAATTGATCAATGAGACCTTATTTACTTGTAATTAAGCGGCATCATATCAACCGGAGGTAGTTAAAACCGTTGGACTCCCGCCGTCGTCACGCACAGCAGTCCGTTTCTTCCTTCCGGAGCGCCGGGCGGGAGAAGAGCAGGAACCCGATGGCGCGGCCGGCAACTGCGACGATTAAGACACCGCCGTTGAAGGACATGACGGCGAGCATGAGGAGGTAGGCGGTGCCGACGCGGAGGGCGTGGAGGATGGTCTGGCCGAGCCCTGCCGTGACGTCACCGCCGTTACAGACTTTTCCGGCCTGCAGAGGGTGGAAGAGGCGGATGGTGCCAAGCCACTCGACGACGGGCCGAGGAGGAAGACAGCGACGAGCGCAAGGGCGTACATGCCGCCGCGCGTGCCGGGCCAGCCGGCGAACAGGATCTCCGAGTTCTTCCCCCAGAAGAAGGTCATGGACGTGTAGTGCGTCGTGGTGCTGTTCATGGTCATCCCGCCGCCGCCCATTCCTCCGTCGCCCATTCCGCCGCCACCGTGATCCATGGACGTTAGAGTTGTAGAGTTAAATTACACCGGCGGATGGTTGAAGAAGAAAACAGAGGAAGCCAAGGGATTGGATGCATGAGGACGTCCTTATAAAACACCCTATTATATTTTCTATCTCGAAAGTACCTTTATTTTAATACTATCATTTATCAAGTAGTTATATGCCACATAATTACTAATTAAGTACATCGATTCAACTTAATCAAAATTATCATGTATAAATCTACAGAGCAGTACTGATGTTTAATAAGAAAAAGAAATGGATCTACAATATTGTAAATGAATTGACTTATCCGGAAAAAAAAGTTTCGTTCTTTGAAAAATTCATCTGGTGTTTGATATTGCATGGCAAGCTCATCCTCTCTTGCCTTAAAATATTACAAAAACAAAAAATGAAATCAGTTACGACGTTTACTCCACGCTATTGAGAGAGAATAAATCATATATTGAGTAGGTCACCATTGAGGAGAGTATTTTTCACCGACTTCACTAATCACTAGGATTCAATTCTTGCTTTATATTACAAATCTACTACATGGTTACCACTATGTCCCGGAGCCTCTTAACTAAAAATGAACTGATAGACAAATTCCGATTCAATGGGTTTTCCTATACTATCAAACGTTCGTATTTATGAACCCAAACTAAATCATCCCCCATTTGTTCTCTCCCTCTTCTTCATACTCCAATTCGTAATTTTGATTCGGACCAAAGAACAAAGAAAGCATTATTAGCATATATATATATATATATATATATCAACTTGATTAAAATCACTCAAATTTAATCAAAATTGATTTATAATAGCTACTAAATCATGCATAATGCATGAATAGAAAGGTAGGTTTTACTTAAGATTGCATAGAATATGTATGAGTGACATAATCAAATTCATTTAAAAAAAAAAGTTTATCAAAATTGTAGGTTCTCAAGCTTAGAAAAGACAACTCTTTGTCATCCATCACGACCCCTAATTTAATTAAGAATACATTCAATGAAATAGGACTATGTGCTGCATGAATAATGTGTGCCCAACCCAAACTAATGGGACGTCAAACAGAATTAAAATTTCACAAAAACTTTGTTCGTTGGATGACTCAGAGGACCTTTAATAAACTAAAATTATTTTAGATTTTATTTATGGAGTTGAGCTAGTTAAGTTAGGAAGCCATGCAAATTGGATGAATTATAGTTTTGATCAGTCCTTAATGACCAGTGGCATACCAGAGCTCATCATATTTTAGAAATTGAAACTGAACATAATTTAAAACAAGTTTGAACAACAAACAAAAAGATAGGCCATAAACTTACATAGTTTGAGACTGATAGTTCATTGTGATCATAAACACTGCTCAGAACAAGATGATCAGACAATGTGGATCATCTGGTTATAACTATTTAGAGCATTAGGGCATTGAATTACATATACAAGTATCAGAATATCAACAAGCATGCCCTTTGATAATTTGAGAACACATCATGTAACAAGTAGTTCCTTTATAACACAATAGATATCCTTCTCAGAGTTATCCCCTTCATCCTTCGCAAGAATAACGTCAACATACAGAAGTATACTGAAGGAACTGAAGCAGACCAAAAAATGGACAGCACAAATGTTGAAAGTAATAGTTTAGGTTCAGGCTGGGTAGAGTTTTAACCTCTATATACAGATAAGTTGGTGTCAAAGATATTGCCTCAAAACTTGGTAGCAAAAAGTGCAGGTGTTGGAGAAATAACAATATCACCATATGCCTCTTCTTGTTGTACATCTACGAACCCATAAGTCTTTAAAACCTACCGACAGATTTCAGAATAAGCACAAAGGCGAAAGAATAAGGATATGGAACGCATTGATCATATCTGAACTGATTTAAGGATGTTCATTTTTTTTTGTTTGTCGTGAATTTGAATACTATAATAAAGTATGGTCAGTATCTGAAACCACCGCTAGTTATTGCAATCAGAACCGTGATGAATAAGAGTATAGGAACCCACATTAAACAATATCTCACTAATATACATTTTTAACTTGTTGGATGTCCATCTCACTCATTGATAGAACGCAATAGACATAAATAGATGAAAAGATATCAAGTTATGTGGTCAATGAATCCACTGAATTATGTGAGAACGGATCTGTGTTTGAACAACAATGATGAGTTTTATTTTCCAATGAAACAATGCGCAACTATCAAGAAATTTATACTTACGCCTAATAAATTGAGTTAAAGAATTAGTTACTGAAACAAAGATTAAACACTTAAAATGACTAAGCACTTCTTGTAGGTAGTAAAACAAGTAGAAACCACATTAAAAACGAAGATATAGAATATTTATCGCTTGAAAGAAAAACTGATAAGGGGTATACTAATCCAAAGATCTCTTCTTAAGGAATTACATCCTATGCAGCACTCTCCATAAAAAGCTAACCTTGTCAATCAGGAGATGATACTAGATTGTTTTTGCCAATGTGATATTTGAAAGAGAATGTTATAGAAGGTAACACTAACTATGAGAATAGTTAATCATCATGACCTCCTTTAGCCCAGGTAACTTAACCACTAAAAGGCTAAATCTTATACTCTCTAATGGAAGAATTAACAATGTTCTTGAATCATGTTAATCAAAAAGAAAGAAAATGTTCTCAGAATATATAATTACCAAACTTTCAAAGAACATTTGCGCGCATCGTCTTCTTGTTTTTCCATCTAAGATATCATTTAAACTTAAAACTCCATGTTCTTTATCTGGACTCTGAGATGGTGATTGATTTTTAAGAAATTGTGCCACAGCCCTACACCATGAAGAAACTTTAATAACATAAGCATTGTTTTTCCATTTGTTTTAATAAAGAAAATAAATATAGTATAAATCAAATTTCTCTTACCTAGTTCGTGCCGATAAAGTTCCAGCTTCATTTTCTTTATAACCTGCATGAGGAAAACTATTTTAAGATTTGAACTTCTAGGTA
The DNA here is from genome assembly GCA_037177295.1 of Kaempferia parviflora. Lineage (NCBI taxonomy): Eukaryota > Viridiplantae > Streptophyta > Magnoliopsida > Zingiberales > Zingiberaceae > Kaempferia > Kaempferia parviflora. Next base: position 7,746 of record JBAMIE010184252.1, on the reverse strand, counting down.
ACAAAGAACGCAAGGGAGAAAACATGTTTATCTTACCTGATGATTGGGTACTTGCATCAAGAAAATCAAAATCCTAAACAATTCAAGATCAAAGATTCAAGACAAGGTATATAGAGGTGCTTATTAGCAACAATCTTACGAAAAGTAAAACATGGAAAGTAGTGTCACTGATATCCTTCTACTAAGGAACTTACTTCCTCCACAGACAGCAAAACACTTGGAATTCTGGGCATGCTATTTTGAAGTGGTTCTTCCTCCAAAGAGAATAAACTAGCACCAGTTGCATAACTAGTTGCTTCAGTCCTAGTAAAACTTTCAACTGTGGGCAATATCTCTGTATCAAAAGTCTTATCAAAGTCACGAGTTGAGCCTGCTATTGTGGTGCTAAAGGGAGTCATATCTACTCCTCCATAGGGTGATTGTATTGTTTCATTTATAGTTGCTCCAGTATGCATATCAAATCGAAGATTCTCAGGTATTAGATTCAACTCATCCTGTTGCTCTGGTTCGATATCAGTGTGCATATCGAATTGAGAATTCTCAGGTATTGCATTCAGCTTGTCCTGTTGTTCTGGTTCCATATTTCTGTCACTATGTCGCTCAATCTCCCCATCCAAATTATTTTGTTGCTCAGGCTCTTTTTGCAGCTCCTTTGAGGTAACATGAGGCAATTCATTTGCAAGCTCTGATGAAATTTCCATATGGCTAGAATTGTTGCTGTGAAGAGGAAAGGATCTACAAAAAACTTCCTGGAGATTACTACACATCCCTGCATATATGTTTGACTCCAACTAAGGATCATATTATAACTCAAAATTGTAAAAATGACAAAAAAAAAAAAAAACTAACCTGATAACAATGGATCATGTAATACTTTATCATTGAGGCGGTTACTATGGTATTTATAAAGATCTAGAGCTGAACATGGAAGCTTCCTCCGCTTGCAAACAAATTTAGTAGTGTCTTCAAGTTGTTTTTTCATGTCCCTAAAAAAAACAGAATGTATGATGTATAAAACCAAATTGTGACAAGTAACATAAATATCTTCAAAAAGTGGAATCTGGAAGAAAATTTTAAGATAATTAATCTTTGTAGCATAATTTCATGCAACATGATCCTCATATTAAAGAGAAAAGAAAACATTTAAATTTATAATTTTTAGTAGAAGGAATTACAAAATCCACAAAGTTAACTATCTTGCAGCATTGCCTTCGTGGAAAATTTGTTTATAAAGTGACGGTGATAAAGTTAGATTAGTTAGTTGATACAATGATCAAACCAAAAAAGTTATTCTGTGAAAATATTTATTGATACTTACGCATTTGCCAATACAATTTTCTCATCGTATGAATGTTTTTTCATTCTTCTCTTTCGTTTCCGTTCTCTAACAGGAGGTGAAGGTTGAAGCTCCAGCTCCAAGTGAGGCAAGGCTTGACCTATCAAACAGCCAACAAACAGAAAGAATAAGACGAATCACAAATAATATTATAATATACTGATGAAAATGATTGATTGTTAAGTTGATCAACCCTAAAACAATTGGAAAATATATATCAGAGAACAAAAAAATCTAACCAGAAGATATCTCCCTGTTAGCAATGTTGGAATCAAATGTAGACATTGGTGGTTTGGCATGAGATGTTGAAGGCAAAGGTTCCTCTCCAAAAACCAAAATATCTTCAAGTATTGGATCAAGACTATGCTTTCTCTTTGTTGCCGATGTAGATTGATCATGTAATTCAATACCATTACTAGTATTATCCAACTCTAACTGGTTCTCAGGCTCTAAGTTATTTTGACGCATAACCTCAATTTCTTGAAATTCTTGAATATTATTGTTCACATCAAATGTTTGAAAAGAACCATTGCCATGATTATTTGAACCAGGGCCCTCCAAAGATGCAGAATTTAGAGCTGGGCTGACAATAGCATCCAGACCACCATCAAATGGTGGCAATACACTGCATCAAAGTGCACTATTAGAAAAAGTGAGTCAAAGTGTTTCAGTAAGAACCCTGACGTAAGGCCTTACTCTTCTTCCATGGGCTCAGCATCATTTCTAATTTCTGGCTGTACAGATGAGTTTGTGCTGTTATCCTAAGTAAATGGAATCCATATAAAAGCTTTAAATATTTAGATTCCTGGAATTATAAAAATATTGATAGATGTAAAACATAAGATATTTGAGACCTTATTGATGAAGAAAGCTACATATTGATCTTGCCCTGCTGAAGCTTCACCTAGTGCAATAAATCCATTGTTAGCAAACTCCTATCTCACACATCACCTTTTTTTAATAAAAAAAGTTTACTGACCCGCCAAAGTTATTTGCTCATAATCTTTTTGGTGATTGTCCGGGCCACTGTATCAAAATATGTGAACAGGGTAAACAATATAAAGAACTAAGAACCACTTGAATTCTCTATATAATCTAAGGTGAAAAATTACATACTCAGTAGGATTGATTGATTCATCCAACTCCAATGCATCAAGGTCAAATGTCTCAGGTAATGTTATAGACTCAAATGGAGCTTTATCTGCATTTGCCGGTAAATTGACTTGTATCGAAGCAACAGTCACCCTTATATTAGTCAACATTCTGTTACAGTCCTGGAACAGATAATTCACCTTCCACGAGTATATTCTGACAAGGCCAACCAGAAGATGCCCTGACAGTCTCAGAGCAATTGGAGCTCGAGGATACATAATCTCCTCTACCAAAACACAACAAGTTAAAAACAAGCATCACAAAACTTAAGTAGAAGACCAGGCCATCTTATTGAAGGAAAATGACAATCTTTTCCTGATGCAAAATTTTACAACAAAGTTTAGAAAAAAAAAAAAGAAAAGAAAAAGAATCAGTAAAAAGAAAGTAAACCAATAAATCCTTCATCAAATACCTCGTTATAACCAACTCAAACATACATTTCTGATCCAATGTAAACATTCGTCAAATTCAAAGGAAACATAGAACGTGAATCATACACCTTAAACCTGCTCTCGAGACAGCAGCAAGGTCATTTATCCATATAGATTTTTTTTTTTTGACGATATTGTAAATAAAGAATTCAGCTTCAGTGAAATTCAACCAAAACACACATAAAAATATAATCTTGCCTTTGTATATAAGAACAAAATAATAATAATGACCGCAAAAGATACTTGTTATTTAATGATTCATTTCTTCAACTCGACAGGTGTAGAATGGGCAGTGACCGCGAAAGGAAATTCTGTAATAGACATCCAAAATATGTAGATTCGAAGAAACCCATCGAGACAGAACATCCAAATCTAACCTAAACAATCGAGAAGGAGATCCGTACGGGGTCCGAGGACGATAAAAACCCTAGAGGATGGAATGAAATGGAGATGAACCTGCAGAAGACCGGATGTCGACCCCGTCAACCTGAGTCTTCTTCATCTTCTGGAGGTGGGCAGCAATCCATACCATTCCAAGAGGACTCTTCTTCGCCAGCAACGAGTGGGAGTAGAACATCTTTGTTCTTCTGCAAGGGATGAAGTTGGGATGGGCGGAGGCAGCGACGGGCGTCTGAGATTTAGCGCTCCCGTTCGATCGAGAAGAATGGATTAATGGAAAGGATTAGGGTTTACGGCGCGCCAAAATCGTAAGCGCGCCAAAACAAAATTAAATAAAAGTGTCCCCAAAAAGTTTACTTTTACACCCCCACAATTTTCTCTCTTTTTAAATTTTAGCTTCGTAATTTGATATATTATTATTCACTTAGATGCCTAAATCGGGCTAAGGACACCTACGTGGCCAGGGGAGGAAGCTCCCTTCATTTATTTTTAATTCTTCGTTAAAAAATAAATTGAATCAAAGGAATTATTGAAAGATTTTTTTAATAGTGGAGAGATAGATAAAAATTTTTATCAATATCAAAAGAATTTTTAGAGAGCTCCCGTGACGGTGGATGCTCTAAAATCAGATTACTCATCCAAAGTCTAAATTTTAGGGTAAAAAAATTACTTTATTAAATTTGGATATCCACTTTTTATTGAACAATACATTAACTTCTCTATAATTTACCCTATATTAATTTTTTTATTATTTTTTCTCCTTCCTCTATATTTTTTATTATTAGATCAAGGGGAAAGAAATGCTTTTATTATTAAAGAGAGAAAAGAGAAATACTATTTTAATGTTTAGGGAATAGATTTCATTCCCTAAATTTAGAGAACTATCATACATGAATTATATATTTAGGGAATGAATAGGGTAGCTGATGTAAGAGTTTTTTTTATGTAAAATGTAAATTTTAAGGTAAATGTGTAATTTAGGGTAATTGATGTATGTGGTTTATTTGATATTTAAGAAGATACTTATTTAATTTCATTTGTCTCTTTTTGAGCCTTGTAAGTTATTAATGCATTTCATTAGGATCCCTTGCAATTTCAATTTAGTCCCTGTAATTTACTCGTGCATTTCACTAATTTAACATCTAAGTCAAATGAGATAAATACAAATTAAAGGTGTCAAAACTTGAAACTTATTACAAAAGTGTCATATCAATGAAAGATTTCCATAGCATTCGACTAAATCATCTACTACACTAAGCTCGTGTTCAAGTAATCCATGTTCCATGTATGACCTGATATCGATTTTGTTGCTACTGTCTTTCTACGAGACCATTTCTAGCTCCTTTGAACAAACCACCTTAGCGCGATCCCGATCGCGCTTAAATATCACATAGAGGGGGCTGTAAAATAAGCTACACAAGCCGAAAGGAACGATAGTCATCACCAGAAGACCCTTTGATAGTGCTAATGCACCTTGAGCGGAGCCACCTGATGTCTCGAATGATTTTGGATCATAACCATAAATGTTCTCGGTAAGGAAACCTACTGCAGGTGCTGCAAATGAGGCAAACGATCCCTCGAATGCTCGATCAAATGCATAAATCATTGTGCGATGCTTGGGTGGGACAACCTCTGCAAACATGGGGTTGTTGGCGCAAGAGGCACACCAGCTAATGCACAAGCCCATGAAGAACAGTGTGACGGCGAAAGCATTCCAGTTTTCTACAGACTGCTCGATTCGAGTAAGAAGAACCCAAGAAAAAGGAATACCCATGAAGGCACTAAATTGAGCGCACATAACTCGGCCTGAGTCGGGGTAGTACGTGGATATGTTGTCAGCTATGTATCCCCCTAGGAAGGAACCCAAAGCACATCCGACGGCGAAAAAGCTGTTTAACGCAGCTGAGCTGTTATTGTCGAATCCTTCAAGATAAGGAAAAAAAAAGTATCATGTGAAAAGAGAATTCATAAGTGAAGATCAAACAATTTGTTAGAATTCTGAAGGATTCTAGTGTGCTGTATTCTGCTCGATCGTACCTATCAATTCAAACCACATTGTGAAGAAAACCATGGCTGTCCATGGTAATGAACCAACAATGCCTTGAAGGACAATGATCTGAAATGTATGCACTCTCATCACAGATTTCATTGCTAACCAGGAATTACTCCAGATCGAAGATACAGTTACGGTACCTTTCGGAACCAGCATGGCCCTGGAAAATATGCATTTTTTAGTAAGTCAATTTGCAAACTAGCAGAGAAAGCTAACATTTTCTTATCCGGCATGGAACATAATCACTCGGTCGATACAGTAATCAAGAATCCATGCTACAATAAGCACCATCAGTGCGTCTCAGGAATTAGGCATTAGAACAGAGAAGATTTCTTAAATTTTTTGGTTGAAACGCAATATGCATAAATAGAAGCATAAGCAAAAGTAGGAAATGTTGGCAGCATGATCTATCCATCTATATCCGTTCCTAAGTTTTGATGCATATTTAGTCAAATATTATAACTGTAAGTTTGAATGTCAAACAAAAGAACTAAACCGAATGTCCTTCGGGAATCAGAAACTGAATACGGAGATATGAGTATGAAGGTAAGATTGAAATAGAAATTAACCCTATGAGAAATGAGTATATCCATTGTCAATGATGATTGGGCTTTCGATGATGAATACGAAAAAGCTTTAAAGCCTTATATAGAACTCAAAAAGATTTCCCGTCGAGCTATGTTTTTTTTAGTAATAGCCAAACCGTGTAGGTCTCGTTCTCAAATCTGACAGTACCTCAATGATCCAGAGTCCGAGTCAATTTGCATAAAAATGGCCTCCTGGGGTTTCACCTCACAATAACATTTTTCTAAATTATTTGTCAGGTTTTTTATTATAAAAAACTAGGACTGAAAGGATCAAAATGAATTAACTTAGTTCATGGTAGGCAGTTCATATTGTTGAATTTAAAAGTTATTATTCCACGCTAGGTCTTAACAAGAATCAAAAGTTAATTAGTGAAACTTCACAAAAAACCTTACGAGTTCCAAGTTAAATGAACTTGTAATCAACAATATAGCATTCTGAAAGAAAAAAAACAACAATATTATAGTGGATTTTATCAAGCAGTGAAGGATTACTTTGAAGGATGAAATAGAACAATATATGGAACTATTCAATAATGTAGCGAGCATGAGAACAACAATCTGGAGGGAAATGATAGATTGTATTCTCCACTCCAACTGAGAACTGAGAAAATGCAGAAAGAATCAAGAAGAACTAGAAAATCAGCAAGATGAAACTGAATAGAAGGTCAAAATTTTATCTTACCTTTCAGTGTCATCATCAGCTCCATGAGCAGCCAAAGGATCTTTCCTAGGTTCAACAACAAACAGATATACCAGAGCTCCAATCAGCAAGCTCAGTGATGCCATCATGATGAAAGCAAAACGCCATCCTGGTATTCCCCAATACTCGTGTCCAGCCATAATTGTAGCCAGAACGCCACCTCCAATACCCCCTACCGCACCTACAAGGCTTAACAAGCCAAATCCAGTACCACGCACACCGTCCATATAACTATCTGCAATGAATGATTGCAGTGCAGGTATGACAATGGCCAACCCAAACCCATTTATTGCCCTCCAAAATGCAGCCTGCGCAAAACGCTGGCTCAAACCAACTGCAGCTGTGGACAAAGCCCAGAGGGCAGTACCCATTGCCAAAACAACAGGGCGGTCATGATAAAGGACTAGCACACCTGCCACAGGACATGCTATTGACTGAACAAACTTTAGTATGAAAGTTAGGTATCCGAGCTCAATAGGACCAGCATTGAAGGCCTGACTAACTTCTTTATAAACTGCTGGTAATAAACTCTCATCGGCACGCTCCATAATAGAAGCAAGGTTGATGAGAATGAGAGACACAGAGAATCCAAATATCCTCCTTGACCTGTTTTAATAAACAATAATGTTAAGCTTTGGGTAACAATTAAACTTCCAATCTGTATTTGTTCTCTGACATGAAAATTATTCTAGTACATATGCAGTTCATAAAAGAAGACAATGGCATGGTAGCTGACTTATTGTTGTCTAGAGCAAAAATGATCCTCCAGAAGGAAATGTTACAACTTTATAACCATAAAAGAAAACTTAATGATAGAAAGAAAATGGCAAATTTTGAAAATAGTCGGGATAATGCTCATAAAAAAGCAGTCATATATAAACAACAAAACTCTCAATTGGATGACTGAACAGCTACACCAAGAAGACTAGTATATATATATATACAGTTCTGATATGCTGCTAGGGGTGTAAATGAGTCAAGCTGCTCATGAACTATTCGGGTCTCGGTTGAAAAAAAAGTTCGTTCGAGTTCGTTCGATTAAGTTAACGAGCCGAGCTCGAGCCTGATTTCGAGCTCGAAAACATTAT
>JBAMIE010184244.1:0-12792 GCA_037177295.1 Kaempferia parviflora | reverse complement strand
TTAAGTTTTTATCCATAATCCTTTAGTCAACTCTTATAATGCTATTTGTATATGTTTCAGGTAACTATTGATGTTGCACTAGATACTGTTAATTTTATTTTCTCACACTGATCCAATTTATTATCATCTTATTTATACCTATACAATTAGTGATTGTAGATTATTTTGTGAAATTTAGTCAAATCTGGGTCTTATTTTGTTGGTATTGGAAACAGAACCCGGTGATAGAGTTGAAGTTGACGAACCTATTGCCCAGATTGAAACTGACAAGGTTTCAAGTGCTATTTCTATCTTATTTATACATTTTTTTAATTTAATTAAGTTTTTATCCATAATCCTTTAGTCAACTCTTATAATGCTATTTGTATATGTTTCAGGTAACTATTGATGTTGCTAGTCCTGAAGCTGGAGTTATTCAGAAGGTCAGAGGATCTATTTTTTCTATTTTTTTCTTTATGCTTTGTTTATATTTTCACATTTTTCTCATGGAACTTAATACCATTGAGTTTTTATATGATTAGTTCATTGCCAAAGAAGGAGATACAGTGACTCCTGGGACCAAAGTTGCTATTATCTCTAAGTCTGCTCCTACCGACACTCATGTATCACCATCAGATGAGATAGCTGGTAAGGATACTTCACCTGCCATTCCTGTTGAGAAGAACATTGATACACGAGTGCCAAAAGTGGAAGCTCCCATCAAAGAGAAACCAAAAGTACCCTCTCCTCCACCCTCTAAAATCTCACCTTCAGAACCTCAACTTCCTCCCAAGGAAAGAGAAAGACGTGTAAGCCTCGTTTGACATAAGGTCTATTGTTGCATGAATAAATGATATCCATAATATAAAATCAATTACAATTACAGGTTCCTATGCCAAGACTAAGGAAAAGAGTTGCTACACGGTTGAAGGATTCCCAGAATACATTTGCATTATTGACTACATTTAATGAAGTGGACATGTATGCATCTACATTCTTATTTCATTCTGCTCCTTTTGAGACAATTGTCTTGCATGCTACATTTTTTATCTTCAAGTTATCTTATTGAGTACACATTTATTATTATAAAAAAGGCACCAGAGTTATGATTTTTTCCTACGCTACATGGAGTCAGCTTGGTTGCCAAAACAAAAGGATGTAGTTGTTTACATTTTTCCCCTACCATTATGAGATAAATAGAGAGGATGATCCATAGGTTGATGGAAGTGAATGACAATTTCACTTAAGTGCAAGTGTTAAAGTGTTAACCACTTCTTTTCCGAGTGATGAACTCTTTAAACATCAATTATGTGTGTTTCATCTATTCTACATTGTCATTGTTATATTCCATCGTTTTTAATTTCATCATTTACATGTATTCTTTTTCTACATGGAAGTATGCAGTGAACATGTTGATAGTGTCCTTTATTGTCTCTATATATTAGTTATTTTTATTGATTTATAAATATTTTTTATTTTCTAAAGTTGACTGCATATGTGCTCCTGCATATTACATATGGGCTATGCACTGTGTTGTGCACATAGAACCTACTATTTGAAATTTTGAAGGTTTTCTGAAAGCAGTTCAAAATTAACTCCAGAAATGAGATTCAAGTAACTCATCGGAACAACTGGCTCATATGAACTGTGCTAGATCTTGATCCATAGGGTTGAATCCTTCTATAAATGTCTCAGACAGTTCGTCCTAACACAGAAAGCAACTGAGAATTTTCAGTACCTTATTTTAGGCCCCTCAAAGGAAAAAAGTCATTACAAAAGCAGTGTCTTACTCTGACAATCACATAGTTAAGGGGACTCTTTCAGCAAGAAACAAAAAGGGTTGGATTTTACAAGTAAATCTGCTAAGAACTTTTAAAAACCTTGCTTTGACAATCAGTTTCATGCATCCAATTTCTTTACTAAGAGTATTACTTGATAATGTTCTTTTTACAAGTAAATCTGCTAAGAACTTTTAAAAACCTTGCTCTGCCAATCAGTTTCATGCATCCAATTTCTTTACTTAGAGTATTACTTGATAATGTTCTTTGTCCCATCAGCAAATACTAAAGCTCATGTCTGAAGTATATTTTCCCATAGATTCAATAGTTTCCAATCAACTGAGTTTTGAGTAGGCATTGGAAATTTATCTAGATACCTAAGATGGTGAACCATAGAAACTGGAGAGAGTGAGGAGTGAGGTTAGCAGTAACGGGTGAAAGGATAAGGAAAGAAGTGATCAAGGTTTGACAGTTTAATTTATACATGTATCCAAAAATTTCTCTTATTTCCAATCAATATATACTTTTATCCTAATCTTGACACGATATCTTCAATTTCAATTTATAAAGCTATCTTATAAATTTCTGTATCCATTCATAGAATATTTAGCTCTGTTTGACACTGACTGACAACTTTACTCAACCCTCAATCTTTTTCAATTTTATAAATTTTTGTATGTGTTAAAAAAATCTTTTTCCATGAAATAAGAATTTTCCATTAGGGATAATGCTTAATTTGTTCATTCATGAAAAACAAATGAAGAGCATCTAATTATTAAAATCAAAGATGCCATATAGAATGCTAGAATAAAATTGATTAACATTAACAAGTTGTATGTATCAATTCTCAATTCTAAACAAATGTAACTTTTGGATAATCTAAAAAAAAAAAACTTAAAAGTAGGAAATTATAATTAATTAACTCTAAAATGTTCCGTTGACTGGAATGATGTACTATTAGGTTGTGAAAGTGTACGAGTGATGGTGAACACAAAATATTTTTTTGTGCTTAGGAATCTGTAGTTTGCCTCTCCATCACAAATAGTTTGTTCTTATTGGATTTTTTTTTAATGAAATATGAAGAAAAGATAATGTTTTTTTTTCTTATTTACTTCCTGTTTAAACCTTTGGTGATTGCATATTGTAGGACTAATCTGATGAAACTCCGATCTGAATACAAAGATGCCTTTCTGGAAAAGCATGGTGCGAAGTTGGGACTCATGTCCGGTTTTATTAAGGTAAATCTGCACTACGACATCAGGTTCTCCTTTTATTTGCCTGTTAATCATAGTTATTTTTCATGGATGTTAGGCTGCTGTTTCTGGACTCCAAAACCAGCCAGTCATCAATGCTGTCATTGATGGTGATGATATCATATACCGGGATTATATTGATATCAGTATAGCTGTTGGTACACCTAAGGTTTGTAGAAGTCAACCAATGTTAAGCATTTTGTTTGATATTACATTATGGATGGTGTTCTACCCCGGAGCGATTTTAGGAATTCAATTCTGAATTCGTCCCTAATCTCACAGGGTCTCGTGGTTCCAGTTATCCGTAATGCCGATAGAATGAATTTTGCGGAAATAGAGAAGGAGATTAACACCCTTGCTAAGAAGGCAAACAATGGAACCATTTCAATAGACGAGATGGCTGGAGGCACATTCACCATCTCTAACGGTGGTGTATATGGAAGTCTCCTGAGTACCCCAATCATCAACCCCCCACAAGTAATGAACTTTAATGTCTTCAAAGCTTGGAATATGTGCTCATGAGTTCTTGTGCGATAAACTAATCCAATTGTATGGTTCTCAGTCTGCCATATTAGGCATGCACTCCATAGTGCCCCGACCGATGGTGGTTGATGGTAGCATTGTCTCGAGGCCATTGATGTATATTGCGTTGACCTATGATCACCGACTAATTGACGGAAGAGAAGCTGTTTTCTTCTTGCGGCGCATTAAGGATGTGGTTGAAGATCCACGAAGGCTACTCCTCGACTTGTAGGCACACCTAAAGGCTGATGGTTCGTTGATACTTTTCAGCGGAAAAATAATTTTGCAAAATATTTAATTTAATTCCTACCGCAATTTTTTTGATACATCAATGAGAATGTGAGTTGCATCATGACTTTGTTTCCTTAGCAGAGGCTATACGTTTGATTTACTGTGGAATTGAGATTCCACAATCACATTAAACATTGTCAATTCGAGTTAATGCATCATAAACGGCTTCTATGTATGGGTCAAAATCTTTAATTTGCATCTGACTCATTGGTAAATGGATTGACTCGACTGACCGCTCTATCATGAATTAAAAATGAAACATTTGGTCGACAAGGAAAAGTAAGTACAGTTTTCATTTAGTAAAACACATTCTTACACAAAGAATACATACTACACAGTCTGAGGAGATTAAACAATAAACCAAATTAAACTGTCTTTGATTCTACACTAGAATTGAGAGGATAGGGTATACAAAAACACAAAACCATCTTTGATTATCATAACTTAGTTAAAGTGTACACAGGAAATTTATGATACGGATAGATTGGTTGAATTTGCTTCTAGTAAGGTGAATTTTCTGTCGATCAATCCACACTAAATGGTTTTCTACTCCACCTTGTATCCTTTGGTGTCATGTTTTGCTGGTTCGGTTGGGAAGTACTTGATCCCCACTAGATCACCAACTTTGCTGATAACCTGGAGAAGCATAAGATAGGCAGGATCATTCGAGATGAAGCTAATTGAGTTTAGTCTCCAAAGCATGAACTTACCTCCAGCCCTTTAAGAAGATCTTCCCTAGAGTGTGCAGCTGATATGCAAATTCGAGTCCTAGCAAGAAGAAGTGGTGAGGCAGGAAATGCAACCATGACAACAGCAACCTGCAATAAGTTAATGCAGTGGAAAGATCCATCATTTACAACATCTAGTCTTCCTGTTAAAAGAGTGATGATGAACATGACTAGGCACGTATAGTTCTCAGAGGGGCTTATAGAAAGTGATCCCAAGATTGAATGTGCCCTAAATTAGTTCGTAAATGACCTGCTGCAGAGTTAGGTCACTGAAAACAGCCTACATGTCCACGAGTGTAACTTATTGTTTATGGAAAGAGAGAGCAAGAGCTCTCAAGTTTCAAGTAATATTCAACTCACAAACACACATCATATGTTTCAGGAAGGATTATAACTTACATTTTGCTTGAGACATTCCCTAGAAAAGGCTGGAATCTTTGCTGGGTTATAAAGCATTATTGGCATAACTGGAGAGTCATTGTCACCGAGGACTTCAAATCCCATCTTCTTAAGTTCACATCGGAAGAAATTACTATTTTCACGAATCTGTGCAAGTTTCTGGGACCCTGGTATAGTCTGACCAAATAAGAGACATACTAACTACTAGCAGAAAGACAAGAATTCAGCAACAGTATAGATTGAGGAATAAGCATGGTCATCCTAATTTACCTCTACTTGATCCATCTTCTCCGAGAATGACTTTAAGTGATGATATAACTTGCTGCACAGCAGGTGGAGACATGGAAGTTGCATAAACATGTGCTGGACAAGTGTACTTTAGGTATTGAACAACTTCCTAAACAAGAATTTTTAGATATTTAGTAATTCACCCTAAACAATGGCAAATTTAACTCTTTTTTTTTTTTTGTTTGCCAAGAGAACCTTGGATGCTGCAATGTATCCTCCACAGGATCCAAATGATTTTGTAAATGTGCCCATCATGATGTCTACATTAGCGGGATCCACTCCTAGGAGCTCACAGACTCCTTTGCCAGATTTCCCAACAGCACCAATGCTATGGGCCTCGTCCAAGTAGATGTATGCCTGTTTCCATAAAATACCAAGCCTAATTGTTCATTTTATAGTCATAAAAAGAGGAATCAGAGTAAAAGACCAACAGTGAATTATGCAATTGTGATCAAACCTTATATTTCTTGCAAACAGCTACAACCTCAGCAAGCGGGCAAAATTCTCCTTCCATGCTGTATATGCCTTCGACAACGACGATAATCTTCTTCCATGGCCTGTGAGTTCGAGGTTGTCCCTCAGCTATCTGTTCTCTCAGGACCTTTTCCAAGTGCGCGACATCTAAAATTAGACGAGAACAAACATTGAGGACAGCCAATCTGGAGCTAGTTTAAAATACCCTTGGAAGATTAGGCGCTTACTATTGTGTTGGAAAACACGTATTGCTGCACCTGATCCTCGAGCACCATTTACAATTGAGTTATGATTCAAAGAATCACTAATGATGAGTCCTCCCTATATAACATCGGATTGTTGATAAACGAACTAAATAACACTGAATTCCATCCTTAATCTCAGAGTTACCATAAAAAAAATTATACAAACCTTCCCAATCAAAGCAGGAATAATGGTAGAGTTTGTAGCATAACCCATGCCAAAAGTTACAGCAGCTGGTTTCCCAAGAAACCTTGCAACTAACTCCTCCAGTTCGGTATGCAAGTCAGTTGTTCCTGCTCCACTCAAAGAAACTTAAATTGATGCCACATTTATTCTTGTTTGCAACTTATAAAGATCGAAGACATACCTCCATCAACACGGATACTGCAGGTGCTGGGAGAATACTTCTTTAAAGATTCAATTACACGAGGTGTGCAGTATTCATCAGCCGCTGCAAAACCAAGGTAGTTGTATGATCCCAGATTAAGGCACTTGGAAGTCTTCGAGGTCCGACTGCACAATTATAAGAAAAAGTTAAAATTGTCAAGAAGTTCTAAAGGAGGCAGTAGTCTTAAATAGCACTCCACATCATTTGATAGATATCAATATTGGATTACATAATATAGACGTATGACCTGACTACACTTATAAGCCTCAAATATATTGGCAAAGTTGAAATTCTGGGAATATTAATAACTACGTGAGTATCTGATGAAAATCAATATACTTACTGTAAGGTCTTGTTATTGTCCTTGGAGTAACGTTCCACCACATCAAACCAAGCATCTGGTGCACTTGCAATTGGTCGACAAAAGCAATCCTGCACATCGAGTAAATTGTTGTTGCAAGATAACCAACTCATTTAGGGAACAGACTGCTTGTACTCAAGAAGATTTAGATGAGTACAAATCAATCACATTATGATAGAATCGAACTTAGTCTGATGTCATATCAGTTAATCCTCTGGCACAAACTCAAATGGGTATGCATACTTCTTAGTTTAATCCCAAGTTTAAGTTAGGATGGTTGCATGATATATTAAAATAATCCAGAGTCGATATAAGACAATCATTTAGTTTTATTAAAATCCAATAGGACATGTTTGTCACACAATTAATGTATTTCAACCTTAGATAACAAGAATATTATTTCATTTTATGTTTCGCTCTTTATAAGCAATTGTTAACCTACAGATGCAAAAAAAAAAAAAAAAAAACCTCTTTGGATTTGGAAGTCTTTGCCCAGACAAAAGGAAGAATAAGAAAGATGTTTTAAATGACATATCACATATAACGAAGTGGAACAAATGCTAACAGTTTCCTTATTTACTTTATTCCCCTTTCTTATATCCTTATTTTTGGTCCTTACATAAAATCTGGATTACTAGAAACTATTACCAATCTTTCATATTTCAAAACTTATCTACAATAATTTGTTTGGTACATTCATTGCATAGTATGATGAACTATCCACCAGTCTATTGCACCAATCGAAGCAATGAAAGTAGCCTTTGGGAGGGAATGGGTTTAAGTGCTAACACCAACATCTGGACATAAATGGAAAATGCTATTAAGTCATAGAAAATTGGAAACTGGTTGAATTGAGTTTTTGAAACTTAAGTGGCTTGGTAAACACTTTCATCAAATACTTAATTTCAGAAATTTCTGCTTGATTGACAAACTTTCAGAGAACATGCATTAAATGAAATGGTCAACGAAGCGTTTGTCTAGAAGGAAAAATAAAAAATAAAAAAATGTGAAAAACCAGAATGAGAAGCCTTACAATCCTCCACCAGAAGTAATACTATATTATTAGAACAAACTTTTGTAGGACCTTTTCGTAATTAACCTCAACAAGGAGATATTCGATTTATTGGAAAAGGTAAAAGGCACGAATAATTAAGGAGAAAACTAATTAGAAACTACAAAGAATTTTCAAGAAGAAATCGATAAGGATTTGAGAAACAACACCTGAATGCGCAGATAGAGGCGTCGGGTATAGAAGTCTTCCAGCCCTAAGCAGATCGGCGCATACCCCTGTTCCATACAGTATCAAGGAATTCCTCTCAAGATCCGATTCCAAAAATCCCTAAAATATTTCTAAAAAGCGCGATCGACGGAAGCAGGACGAATCACTAATAAAGCACAAAGGAGCGACCTTGAGGTCCTCGGAGCTGGATTTGAACCAATCGATTATCTTCCGGAACAAATCCCTGAGCTGCCCGAACGCGAAGAGGAGGCCATAGCTGAACAGCGTCGTGAGTGCGGTCGAGTAGGGCAACCTCACCATATTTCGGCCACCGGAGAAGTCGACCTCCTCCGGATCTCTCTCTCTCTCACAAACAAGAAAGGGATATAGCGTTCTAGAGGAATTGATCAAAGAGAACCGGCAAGAGGCGAAGATGTAGTAGATACATGGAGAGTGAAGAGAAGAGGTGGAGGAGGGTTTAGATGGAGGAGAATAGTCGTCAATGGCGTCTCTTCGAGATGGAACGAGGTTTGAACGTAGAATTGGAGGTTTCTCATTTCTGGCCTCTAGCGGGGGAGACGACGAGGAAGGAGGCGGCTGTGACTTGACTTCTACCAGTCAGTGGTCTTTTCTTTTTCGTCGCCATTTAAATTTATTTATTGAATCATATGTATTTATTTATTTATTTTAATATTTTTATAAATAATTTAAAATAATAAAATATATAAATTACTATATTTTTATAATAAAAATATTAAAAATAACTTTAGGGTTAAATTTAGCCTAACTTAATAATGACCGATTATTAACTAATTAAATTTTTTAATATTAATTTTTTTTTTATTTTTATCAAATCGAATACTATATTTTATTGGGTGAAAAAAAAAAAAAAAATAAAAGAGCATTATTTACAAAATCGTATGACGCTCATTTCCAGTTAGAGTCCAATGGGGGATCCCATTTAACTTAATTGTCCAAAATACTCTTGTATTATCTAGGGTGAGCAAAAGTTCAATTAAATTGAATTAACCAACTGAATCAACCAAAGTTAAAAGTTTGGTTCGGTTAATTCGGAAGTTCATTTTTTTTATAGAAATATCAGTTTAATAGGTTTGGTTTTGACTTTTAAAATTAAAATTTAATTAAACCGATATTTTGAGTTGAACTGAATCAAACTGGAACTAAATCTAACCAAACTAATATTATAAGTTGAAAGAAACTAAATCGGAACCAAACCAAACCAAATCGAAACTAAACCTAATCAAACTAAACCAAATTGAAACCAAACCAAACCAAAGCCAAAAATTCGGTTATTTCGGTCGAAAACTAAATTAATCAATGTTTTATCGGTTCGGTCGGTTCAATTTTTTTTAAAAGTTCGGTCGGTTCGAAAAAAAAATTGGTCGGTTCGATTTTTAGTTTAATAGGTTCAGTGGGTTTGGTTGGTTTGAAAAAAATTTGATCGGTTTGATTTTTGGTTTAATAGGTTTGATCGGTTCGATTTGAACTAATTGCTCAGCCCTAACATTATTTGATCACTCGGATGTATAGAAGTTATTCATTTAAAATATAATAAGTGTCATGAAGTCTCCATGATTGTTTTACTCAATGAAATGTTCTTTTAATCCGGTTATAAAGTAAAATCAAAATGATAGAAAGCCACTATTATAAAAGCTGGCAACTAGCTTCTACTATATAGTGCAAAAGCTATATACTATTGTAGTAAAAGGTGATTATACTCATCCCAGACGTCCCTCACATCCCATTCCTACTCAGGCTGTGTAAAGGGAGATAAATCACAGGGTCAACTTATAGTCGACCACCAAATGACTAGGGGATGAGAGGAGTATAAAGTCACTGTTGTTAGAAGTGAGCATTCGATTAATTATGTAGTAAATTAATCGAAAACTGATTTAATATTAGCTAACTGAATCGAATCAAAGTTTATACAAAATTAACTGAATTAATACCGAATTTGTTTAAAAAATAATAAAAAAATTTAAATAAAATTAATATCGAATTAACCAATGCTCACCTCTAACTAGTGTAGAAGCTAATAACTAATAGAAGCTAACAATCAACTTCTACACTTATAAAACCTACATGCTAGCTTCTACACACTGTAGAAGCTAGCAATCAACTTTTACACTTGTAAAAGCTACATGTTAACTTTTGCATAATCGAGTGATTAGATAATACAAGAATATTTTGAATTGTTAAAAATCAAATGGGATACACATTTAACTTTAATTGAAAATGAAAAGTCTATCATATGAAAATGCATATGATTGATCTTGTCTAAAATCTGACAGATTGGAGCTGGAGCACATGGAGCTGATGGGGCTCTATCGTTAACTCTGCAAAGACTCTCCGGGTCCTGCAAACACTCGTACAAATTGAAGAAAACATGAGAGATCAAGCCAGGGAAGGGGTTCCCGGCTCTAGTACTCTGGCACTCAAGTCAGCGAAGGGCTTCGAAGAAGGAATAAAAGTAGACAAGTGAACAATATTATGTGCGTGTACCTCCGTCGGAGATAAAGGACCCCTATTTATAATAGGGGCTTTGTCCCTTGGTACACATATTGATGCACTACCTGCCAAAGGTAAGCCGTTTCTGACACTCTAACACATTTCCCTATCTGAGCATGCCGTCTCTGTACTTTATCAGACTTTGGGAGCTTCGGCCATACAGACAGTGCAAGACACATCTTCTGACGCCTGACACTCTGACATCCAGCATGTTAAATGACAAAAGGGTAGGTGGAGTGATGGGACGGGGATACCGGTCTCCCCTGTCCCTAGGATATCTGGCCGATCGAATGAACACTCTGACCGTTCGATTTGCCTGGCCATGGAATTGATGACTTAGTCGACTGGGCGACCTACCCGGTCGGTTTGTCAGGCTGGGTGATTGACTGATGAACCTTGGAGCGTTGCTTGGGCCTGTTGCTCAGAGTCAGCAGGCCGAACGACCATTTGGCTAGGTTGACCTGTTTCCTCGACTTGGCGGTTTGGCTGGATGAATCCAGGTATCTTGGACTAGGTGGCCGCCCTGTCGGTCCTGCTGATTGCGACCCGGTCTTATGGGCTCACCTTGCATTACCGCATCACAAACCTCCCCCTCAAGTCTAGTCGAAAGAGGCTGAAAGTCCGACTAACTGGACCATAGTGTGTTGGAGTTCGACCCTTCTCTGCCTTATGCTGTGGGGACTTCACGTTTCTGACCGACTGCAAGGAGTTTCCGACCGACTACAAGGAGTTTCTGACCGACTGAGTGCCTCTAAACAGTTGGCTGGACAACCTCTCCCGCTTATTCGCGTTCTTGGGAATAGTGATGATCATTCAACATTAAATGCAAGGAATCTCTTCAGATTCGCCATAAATGCTTCCGCCATGTGTCATTCACCAACTAGGTATTTTTTTGATGCGATGTTTGCCACAGAATTCAAAGGGACGACGATCGGCGATTGTTTCGAGATTGGAAATCGATGGTCATGATTAATCAACCTCTTCCGCCGACATAGATCAGACAGTGTAGCTGAACCCCCTCGGGGTCTATATAAAGGAGACCCCACTGCCACTTTCTATGCTTTACGATCCTGCGTCGTTGTCTTCGATTCTCCGGCTATCTCTTCTTTCCTTCTGCGATTGCAAACGTAAGTCTTTTCTCCTCCCCGTCCATTTCGTTCGGTCGGTATGGCCTCCACATCTTCTGCCGTGGCCGGGCTTTGGTACGCGTACACTTTGCCTGCCCTGAATGACAGAGACGTGGACCTAGTTCGGTACACCTATGAATTCCCTGAGACTTTCTCTTATATAATTCCCTCGATCGATCACCGAGCGCATCTCCCTCCTGAGCACTTTGTCGCCTTTTTCAAGGACCAGTTCACAGCTAATCTTCGTTTTCCTGTCCACCCGTTCTTGTACGAAGTTTGTGAGTATTTTGTGATTCCTTTGCCCTAGTTGGTTCCTAACTCCATCCGACTACTCTACAAGGTACTCATCCTTTTCCGACTATACAGAATTCCCCTTCTTTCCCATATTTTTCACTATTTTTTTTATCCCAAGCAGTCCGAACTAGGGTCTTCCTTTTCCAAGCCCGGGGCGGTTCGGTCTTCTTTGATAAGATGCTCAACTCCAATAAGGGCTGGAAGACCAACTACTTTTTTATCCGACCGGACCAACTTTTCCCGTTCACCACAGCCTGGAAGGAGAGTCAGGCCACTCAGCCTAAGTTAGGCCAGTACAAATTCAATCCCAAGTACTTATAGATGACCAACAGGCTGACTGCGTGAAGATCCATATCCTCTAGCTGTTGGAGGAGGGGGTGATGTATATTCAGCCTGAGTCCAGTCTAGGCCCGACTGACCGACGACTTTGGTAAGATGCTTGTCCTTCCTGTCTACTTTTAGATAACTGATTTTCTTTCTATTTTTTACTATGAAGATCATGTGGAGGGCCAACCTTGGAAGTACTGCCTCTATGCTGGACTAGGTCATCCTGGAAGGTCAGGTGATCGCTGAACTGATTGAGCGGGGCGTCGTCCCGATCGGCCTGTCCGAAGAGGAACCTAAGGAGGGGGCCAGCCAAGTGGATGGCAGCGACGTTGCCACTCGGACTGAGGATCTGCCTCCTCCGCGGGAGTCGTTCGTCCTAGTGGGAATCCAATCTGGTTTCAAACTGGAGGACATTGTCCCCCTTGCTAGTTGGAAACGACATCGTTTGGTCCGTCAGTGCAGCCCAACCGAGCACTTAGAAGGATGCGCCGCCTCTCAATGCGGCGAGAGCTTGGAGCCCACCTCCAAGGGAAAAGGCTCGCGTCCCTCGACTGAGCCCCTTCGAGCCAGGGCTCTCCCACTCGGTCGACTT
>JBAMIE010184235.1:0-12792 GCA_037177295.1 Kaempferia parviflora | reverse complement strand
AAAAAATGATAAACCCAGTTAGCCTCATTGACTATCTCTGGGGGTGGCCGGTCCGGCCCCACGGAAGTTTCCCACCGATCACCGAGGTAAATCAGGAAGTGCTGGTGGTGGGCGGCTTAGAAGCCCAGCGTCCCTTAGTTATAATTCCCATTTAACTTTCAATGTTATTATAGTTGTTATGACTAGTTGTTATAATGCGTAACAATTATACAACATATAGTCATTGCTATAAGTATTTTAAAGTGATTTTAATAAAATTTAAATAATTTCAATTAAGTTGTAGTGTAGTTGTTACAATATTATTTCTCATTTTCAACATTGTTGTAGTAACTATAACTAACTGTTAGTCTAATGCAGAATTACTCTGTAATTATTACAACATATAATAGTTAATACAATAATAGTGTAGTATTGTAATAACTATTAAGTAGTTACTATAACTGTTAGTTGCTATAATTTAAATCATCTTGATTAAATTGATAATGAATATTTAAATATAAAAGTATTTAAAATTAAGTTAATTATAATTATGGAGCAACTGTGTAACTGCTACAATTAATACTATCTGTCTAAATAAATGCTATAATTTAATTGGGTAGTATTGGGACCGGCCGATAACGGGAGGAACCAACAGATAGCACCTACCTTAATAATTGCTATAATTATTTTAAATGATTTTGATTAATTTAAAATGATTTTAATAAATTTAACTGAGTTATCTTACCAAATAATTGTGAACTAAATAAGCTCTTAACTCCTTTACAACTGTAATGGTAAATTCCGAACCAGGTTAAACTTTGAAATACCCTTTACCAAACCACCAATTTTAGAATATTTTTAAAATTCTCAAAATTAATTTTATAATTTTCCTGAGAAAAGTATAGCTGAAATTTTATTAATATTGTTCTTATAAATCCCTTCATTTTCGGAATCATTTTCAGCGGTAGAAGTTTTTGTTTCCAACTGTTTACGATTCGCTTCAATCGCTGCCATTGTCTCCGTCGCTGGTGAAGGCGTCTACTTGTCAATATTCTTCGAGATCGAGGCAATATCTTCTTCCAAAAGGAGGAATTGGTGGGGGAATGGATGTAAAGCATAATAATTGGAGCATTAACTAACTCGATCGAAGACCCGACAGAGCGACGCCGGTCCTCCGCAATCATTATGGACTCCACTCTTCGACGCGGCTTCCATTTCCAACCACCACCAGGTCACCATTCTTCTCCCGATTCCATCGCCATCTTCGATCTTACTCAAAACGGATTAATTTAGGCAGTTTTGTGTTTTTTTTTTGTTTGTTTGTTTGTTTTCAAGCAGGTGACGTTGCTAGGGCTTTGACTTGCAATTTTCTATCTCGGACTCTTGATCGGGAAGTTTCGTTGTCGGAGTGAACACGTTCGCCTCCGGGAAGTCAAAAAAGTCGGCTCCTTGGACTCGCTGTAGTTCAACTAGGTTTCTTCGATTTATTCTGCATCTGTAGATCACCAGGTGTAGGAAAGGTGCGGCTTTGTTCCGGCTTTCGCCGGTTTCTTCTGCTTCCTTGATCCTTGTTCGTCCTGCAAATTAGGTTTTTTCCTGCACCTTTTCCCCTTTGTACTCGATGCTTTAGATGCAAACTTCCACTTTTGAGCTTTTGCGGCTTGGTTGCTGTATTCGATCTGTTCTGGTTTCAGGGTGCGTAGAAAAGGATTTTTCCTGGGGAAATATCGGAAACTATGGATGCTACTAGCTGGCAGGAGGTGCTACGGAGTATGTTGCCTCCGGGGACTCCCATCCCAGAGGCGCCAGACAACCTCGATTACTCCATTGCCATCGAGTACGATGGTCCTCCTGTGACTTATGAGCTTCCGAGGGTTGAGCCTGTCGACGTGATCCCTACAGCTGAGCCTGTTCTTGAATCTCATATGTCCGGGAACGGCACAATTGCCCCAGTAGTTGATCAAATTCCGTTGCCGGTTTCTCTGATTGCTCGATGTGCTGACTCTCCACCCCGAAGTCGACGGGCCTCTGGAAGTTCTGAGTCTGTTGATTCTGTCTTGCAGAATGAAGAGTTCACTGATGCATCCCATTCGGCTTCTCCAGTTTCTGTACATAGCATGCCAAATGGGCAGCCAAGGCAACAGGTTAACGAGGGGAGGAGGACATCAGTAGTTACTTTCAAGGAAAAATCAGAAAGTAAAGAGTTATTCGAAGATTTATCAGGTTCTCCTCAATTCCTTGGTGTTGCCAGCAAGGAGAAGAAAAAAAGAGTGTGTTGTAGATGTGGGAAGAGAAAGTGGGAGCGCAAAGAAGTGTGTATTGTTTGTGATGCCAGGTATTGCAGCTACTGTGTGCTCAGAGCCATGGGATCTATGCCGGAGGGGCGGAAGTGTATTAGTTGCATTGGACAGCCTATTGACGAGTCCAATCGTTCAAAACTTGGAAAGAGTTCAAGGATATTAGCTCGTCTTCTTAGTCCACTGGAAGTCAGGCAAATATTGAAAGCAGAGAAGGAATGTCATGCAAATCAACTCCGCCCGGAACAGCTCATTGTGAATGGATTTCCACTAAGGCAAGAGGAGATGGCAGAATTATTTAGCTGCCCAATGCCTCCACAAAAGTTGAAGCCTGGAAGGTATTGGTATGACAAAGAATCAGGCCTCTGGGGAAAGGCAAGTGCATCTGGCTTTGGTTCTGAATCATTTTTTGCTTGTCTCAGCATGTTAACTCTTTGCTTATTCTTTTTGTTTTTTCCAGGAAGGAGAGAAACCTGATAGAATTATTAGTTCTAACTTGAATTTCACAGGCAAGCTTCAGACTGACGCTAGCAAGGGAAATACTGAAGTTTACATTAATGGAAGACAAATAACAAAAATCGAACTAAGGGTGCTTAAGGTGCTTAAGTCAAATACTGAAACTGTTTCTTTTAGTAGCTACATTTTTTTTTTTTTTGCTCATCATCTATAGCAAACCTTTGATATTCTACTGACTACTGAGTCATCTACAAGTAGTCTTGTTTAAATCAATTTAAACTCATCTAAGGATCTATAAAAACAGTTGATAACTAATTCAGTCACTTACCAGTGCTTTGTTTTTCCACATCCATCTTTTACTGTCATGGTTATCACGTACCAGTGCTTTGTCATACCTTCTGTCTCTAAATCACATTCTGAAAATGTACGTTTTGCAGCTTGCTAAAGTTCAATGTCCACGTGATACACATTTCTGGGTGTACGATGATGGTCGTTATGAGGAGGAAGGTCAAAATAATATCAGGGGGAAAATCTGGGAATCGGTATGAGAACTAATTACTCACTTTTATTTGTCTGACTAAATTTGGATCCTCATCTACTATAACGGATTATCTGGTTAATAGTTGCTTCATTATTGTTCTGGTCTTTTTGCTTGACAGGCATTAACAAGATTTGCATGTTCATTATTCTCTTTACCAGTACCACATTCAGTTCCTAGTGGCCCTAAAAGTGAGGCATCCCACTTAACCAGACTCTTGCCTGGTTATCTCGAACAGAGAGTCCAAAAATTTTTGCTCCTTGGACCCCAGGGATCAGGAACTGGCACTATTTTTAAACAGGTGTGATACATTTACCCACTATTTTATATGAACCATAATGACAAATTGTGATTGTTTGTTGCATTGGTGATCTTTTATCTAGATATGTATGCTTGATACGAACTGGAACAGATAAACATGATTAGCATTAACCTATGTGGTATACTAGTTTTTCTAGATAGTGTTTCGATTTGATCATTTGTTCTCATTGTTAGCCAAAATGCTGTAGCAGTTTAGTTTGTATGGTCCTAAAAATTACTTCATATTCCTATTCAGCTTTTTGATGGTAATTTCCTTCAAATGTTTTATCGAAAGATATCTGTTGTCATGAGGTTATAAAATTCATTTTGCATCTACAGTGAAGCTTAGAAAAATGAGGAAACACACTGCCTTCGTGAATCCTGACGTTATTCCATTTCTTTACTGCAATATAGCATCTTTTTGTTCGCTGACATTTTGAAACGTAACGTGACTATAATCCTTGAAGTAATTTAAAAGAGTTAAATATGTGCGGGACTCACCCAAATAACATAATGATCATTTTCAGGATGTCGAACAGTGTCGTGATATCCAAAATTGTATTCATAATAGTTGCTAGCTATCGAAGTGCATTACTTTGATTTGTCTTAATCTTTAGATAGCCAAATGTTACCTACTTCCTGCAATAGTGAGACGATGACTACTTCCTTTACGTGAACTATAATAATAGCATGGTTCATGCTATACTTGATATCAAAGTGAGGGTGGTAATTCGCTTAGGTAGAGACAATTATCATAAAGTTCAACCGCCTAATATCTATCTCTGAAGTTTGAAGCCGATTATGAAGTTTGGTAGCATGAAATGATAATTTTATCATTTTGTTCAAACTCTGTCATGTGGTTTGAACTGCCTATTGTTGGTTCAATGCTTTGTACGGGAAAACTATTGTATGGAAATTTGCTATACACTACTGTTTGTTTCTCTTCTACACACAAAGACCCTGTTCGCACTTCTGTTTGATGACTCGATAATTTGGACAGGCTAAGCTTATGTATGGAAATAACTTTTCTCAAGAAGAATTGGAAAACATGAAATTGATGATACAAAGCAACATATACAAGTATCTAAGTATTTTACTGGAAGGCCGAGAACGCTTTGAGGAGGCAGCTTTGACTAAGATGGAACAGAGAGTATCCGATGAAGGACATTCTTATGAAGGTAACATGCATATTTATGTCTCTGCTGTTCTTTTTGCAACCATGTCTTCGCTATTCGCTGATCTTATTAAATTTATTGGTTATCCACCTATTTGACCTTCTTTTTTGAATTTTGGCATATCTTCCGAAGTGGCTGGCAGCAGTAATTACTACTTGTCACCATAAGATACTTGTATAGAGATCTCTTGTGTGTAAAGGAATTAAAGAAGTGCCGTTAGGATTGAGTGTGCAAACAAATTTTATATGTGCAAAAGTTACACAAAACATGCTATAAAGACAACTCACTTTGGCATCATTCCTAATTCATAGTACAAACAATAACACCACAACCAACAACAACAACAACAACAACACAAAGCTGTAAGAACACTATTTGGGGTTAGCGGTTATACTAATGCTATTACTAGTTACTCAAATGTGTTTCGAAACCCAGAATTTGCCATAGTAGAGAAATAGTTAAGTAACCATGGTTTGAGTGGCTAATGTTGACTAATGCAATTTGATTGTTGCTTAAGGTTGTGGAATCTATATTAATGTGAACTATATCCTGGTTGGCCTCTGATTGAGAAGAGAGTCTGGTTCAGATTTGAATCTAAGGCTTTATTTTCAAATACTATGTGCTCTAGACCGAAGGGTAGCCTTTAGTGTAATGGTAAAGCTGTTGTTTATGGTCACGGGTTCAAATCGTGGAAACAACCTCTTGCAATGCAAGGTAAGACGGTGTGCAATAGATCCAATGTGGTCTCCAATATCCCACATTGGGAGAGTTTTGTACACTGGACTACCATTTTTTCTGTGCCCTAGACAAGCCCCTTAAATAGCCCCCATAGTGGTCTCAATGTCTAGACAAAGTTAAATCTTTATCTCTTTGGTAATTTTAACTCAATTTTGACCAAGTGAATTGTAATACACGAATGCCCATGCACATGTTCATCACTAAGAATATGGTGGCCACTGGCCAGCATTCAAACTATAAAGCAACTTCTGCAGCGACATGTAGTTACTTTGGTTTACATTTGCATGTCTTCTGAGCTCTATCGATATCAATACTTTATCTTGATAGTGAAAAGGTAGATTTAAATTCCCACACGAATGGTTACAGCAAATCATTTGCAACGGTCTCAGGTCAAGAAGAAAATGAAGATAGTAGGCCAAATCAATGTATTTACTCTATCAACGGAAGATTAAAGCAGTTTTCTGATTGGCTTTTGGACATAGTAGCCATGGGGGACTTGGATGCTTTTTTCCCTGCTGCGACGCGTGAATATGCTCCATTGGTTGAAGAGATGTGGAAAGAGCCTGCCATACAAGAAACATATAAGAGAAGAAATGAACTCCACTTTCTTCCAGATGTTGCCAAATACTTCTTGAATAAGGTATTTGTTTATGATATTGTTCATGCTTTGTTTCAACCATTCTCTGATGGTGCGATCTTCTCTTAGGCAAAGTCTAATAGCTACATATAGTAGCGCTATACTGTCACTGCATTGAGATGCACATGAGATTTCTAATCAATTGATACTTTACCAGGTTACTTGCTCCTGTATCTCTCATCAAGTTGTGAGAAAAAGGAAAAAAAAAAAAAATCTTTCTACAATGAGAATTTTGCACTTATCATCATCAAATTGTGTTACCTCCACTAATTGGAATTGACTAGGATTTATTGCTTCGTTATACGTTTTGAAGTCTTTATTAGTAGATTCACAAATCTCGAATCACTTTCAGTTACATTAACTAGAGTTTTCCTTGGTCACTCTCCAATCTACTCCTGCTTGTTATTTCAATTGGTTCAACTTATCTAATAATACAATCTATTAGGCATATTTGAACATATACCATCTGATGGGGCTCTACCAGCCTTTTTACCCGTCTAATGGTTCTAATCTATCAATACAGTCAAATCTCTTCTGAGTGTTTATTTATCACAGAAACTTAAGCTAAAGTGGATACCAATGTCATACTTTCTTGCAGGCTGTTGAGATATCAAGCAATGAGTATGAGCCTTCGGAGAAGGATATATTGTATGCGGAAGGAGTAACTCAAGGGAATGGGTTAGCCTTTATCGAGTTCTCACTTGACGACCACAGTCCAATGTCAGAACTCTACAACGACAATCTGGAAGCCCACTCTCAATCACTTCCTAAGTAATTTCTCTCCTCAATCTTCTGTGCTAGTTGCTGTTTCAATCAACTAGTGTAGCAGGAGATATGGTTGTTTTGGCTGAACCATGTTAGCAATTAGAAATTTATATAGTTTTATTCAATAGTCGTAATACAGATAGAACCACAGAAGAACAAAGACAATGATGGGAAAAATGAGGATAAAACTTATACGAAGGTGGTTCTTGTATAATGGGAGATCTAGTGAAGGGAGCTTTCATATTATGAAATGTGCAACACTAATCTCAACAATTTGGTTTCATATAGCACCTATTGTAATTATACCATGTGGCACATACTATAATTGAATTGCAGTACTTGCCATAAGGACTTGTGGCACCTAGCCACCTACTATAAATAGACTATGACATCTATCTGTAGATATGTCGGCCAAATTGTCGAACCTATAACTGAACTGTAGGACCTAGTAAACTAAATTATGACACCTACCTACTGTGTTGTTGAACCCCAACTAAATCGTGGCTATTTTGGATGTTCAATTAAACATTGACCCATAAATTAAAGGCCTTTCTACAGTGCTGAAAATTTTACCTTTTTACTTTCATTCTCTTTTGCTCATGTTTTATACTGCGGCTCATTTTCCGCAGGTACCAATTGATTCGTGTAAGCTCGAAGGGCATGAATTATGGCTGTAAATGGGTTGAAATGTTTGAGGATGTCCGCCTAGTAATCTTCTGTGTAGCACTCAGTGACTATGACCAGCTAACATCTCCTGTCACTGGTAGTAATAAACCTTTGCAGAATAAAATGGTGCAAAGCAAGGAGTTGTTTGAAGCCACAGTCAGGTCTGTCTTCACTTTCTTGATAATTTTGGTGTTAATCATTACACAATCACTTTCATAAATGCATCTCTCGTTATTTATATATGCATCTAGAGTTAAGAACTAGTTGTTTCTGCCAGTTCACATTGGCAATTAATGCTTCTATCCCATAGCAGTTATCATAAACTGCTCTCATATTTTGAGTTTGTTATATATCATCAAGTGATTCAAGGTTATTTTAACCAGGCACGTGTGCTTCCACAATACCCCATTCGTCCTCGTGCTCAACAAGTATGACTTGTTTGAGGAGAAGATAAAC
The DNA here is from genome assembly GCA_037177295.1 of Kaempferia parviflora. Classification (NCBI taxonomy): domain Eukaryota; kingdom Viridiplantae; phylum Streptophyta; class Magnoliopsida; order Zingiberales; family Zingiberaceae; genus Kaempferia; species Kaempferia parviflora. The sequence continues at coordinate 4,785 of JBAMIE010184235.1, read as the reverse complement.
CGCGTGCCCTTGTCTTCCTGCGAGTGGTTCAGTGGGTTCTCCCCGTTGAGGACCAACCAGAGCAACCAGAATCTAGCGCAGCAGGCTTACTATTACATCGCCATCCAGTTTAAGGATCTCTACTCCACCCTCACCAATCAGAAACTGTTTGTTTGGCAAACACGGGCACGAGACCGCCCTTCGGTGGACGAAGCCTTCAAGTACATGCGAGAAGTGCTTAAGTGGGCCGATGAGAAGGATGAGAATATTATCTACATGGAAGATTCCTTCTATAGCACCACAGAGTTGAGCGCACCAGTTATCCAGCAGGAATGATTGACTGGATCTCCCTCTTTCGGCGCAAATTTTTGTGTGCATAGTATCTTTGTATCTGATGTATAATCTAACTCCAGATTCTCTGGTTTACAATCCAAGTCCTGATGATTAAGAATGTGATTGTTTGCTCTGCCCTTCTTTATAATAGAAATCAAGTTTCATGGCGAACTTGAAATCTCATAAAATTGTCCTCATAAAATTTAGAGAAGTTAGGAAGATACTACATGAAAATTTAAGGCCAAATTTGTATGATTACGACTTTGAATGTAGAGTGAAAACAAGCTCTATTGTTGGTGTCCTATTGTCTTTGTTAATCAAATAGCCATCTGTTAACTAATTTGTGCCACATCAATCAAACAGCATCAAGGCATAAGTCTCAATACTTAAACTATGCTCATGTTGAAACTTTAATGAATTCATAAAATTACAGCAATTGGATGTTCATAACTCATCAGTAAAGAATTCAAAATGCAACATGAGAATGAACATTAGATAGACATCATGGTGCTTAAATCATAATAGCAGAGAAAAATAAAATAACAATAACAATAGTGATAATGATAATGATAATCTGACAAGGGAACTGAGGTAGAGCAATTTGCACCTTGATTATCCAAAGATGCTTCTAATCCCTGCACGCTGCTCTAGTGTCAATTTGGAAGGAAACTTCACATCGAACTGGATAATCAGCTTCCCCTTTTTGCCAGGCTCTCGTGCAATGGGCATTCCTTCATTTTCAATCACTAATTCATAGTTAGGCTTGATAACATCAGTCATGTCGATCACCAAATCACGCCCATCAAGGGTTATGAGGTTTATTGTAGTCCCTGCTAGTGCATCGACCAGTGAGATCTTTTGATGAACAACAAGATCATTGCCCTCCCTCTTGTAAACTTCATGAGGCTTCTCGTCGATGATAAAGACTAGGTCTGCAGGAATTTGGTTCAGTTCTTCATTCCCTTTCTCTGGAAATGTTACTTTTGTGCCTTTTCTCCACCCGGGCTTCACTTCAATTGTCAGTATTTCATGTTCTGATACTGTTTGCCTGTATTGCATGAACATGAAAAAGGAAAGGATTAGAAAACAGAATGAGGAGAAGATCTATTAACAAGCTGTAAGAAGTTACATTGCGGTATATGTTGTATTCGGTGTACCATTATGATCAAATTGAAAGCATGTTTCAAGTATACAAGCGGCAGAAAAGTGGTGATATGCAAAATAATAACAGGGAAAGAAACACTAGATAAGCAAAAAAGAAAGAGTCAAATAGGATCTAATCCCCTTAGAAAAATAGAGGGGAAAAAAACCATAGATAGAGAGTACATGGTAGAAATATTAGTAATAGATTTGCATCCAAATGATTTTTGTGAGGTCATGGAATCTGAGAACATTGCCCTGAAGCACGAGCTCTGATCATTTTATAGAAGGGGCACTGGCCAAGAATAAACAAGAGCATTTGGTGAGGTGATGGGGTAGATTTCTTAACCACCGGCTAGCAATATCACTGGTTACCAAACAAGTTCTCATGCACAATGAGTACAAATTTACGAGATGTCTAGTAAATTTTGTCAAACATTAGACGCATGGGCATCGTTGTGTAGAGCTTCTCCAATGGCCTCACAGTCTAAAATTAGGCATGCTATCAGACATGAACCATCCATATGATTAGATTGTTTGATCTACAGTGTGAATCTAGACAGTAATATTCCGTTAAACTATTCAGTTAATGCCAATTTACCAAAGAAATTATAAAGAAGGGGAAAGTTTTCTACCCATTAGGAGTTCTGACTTCTCTGGAGATCTTCATCTTCCTCTTTGTACCAGTATAGAGTTCCTCAAGATTGCATGCTAGCTTTCGCTCTACAGCAGGCGCTTTCCTTAAACGTGTACTAGTAGCAGCTCCCTCAGTCTTAGGCTTGAAGGTGTTTGCAGAACCACCAAATCCACCAAAAGTGCCGCTACCATCTGTCTGAAACCTTGTTGATTTTGAATGATTTAAGTTCTCAAAACCGAAAGGATTGCTCCCAAAGAAATCAGAAAAAATGTCCTCAGCATCTCGAGGATTGAAACAGAAAGTACTAGAACCACTTGATCCATGAGAGGCTCCATTTTGTGAGTCACAAGAGGAATTCAAGCCCTCTTCTCCATATTGATCATATATTGCCCGTTTTTTTGAATCACTGAGCACCTGGAATAAGTCACAAGAAGTAATGTCATTCACGACATAATCTCTGTTGCCTGTATCTTTTGACTTGCCAGCAACTATGTTAGAAATTTCAATATAAGGTTTGGTACTTCACTATTTATTTACTAAATGTTAATTGCTTCTTTACAAATCAAGAACATCTAGCCTATTCACTTCACGTTTTATGGGCTCAAGAAAAATTGTCATCAAAATCAACAAGAATACCTAAGCAATCAAGTGCACTGTAAAAGATACAGGTCTTAGGCTAATTATGATAATCTTAATTCTTCAAGAATATTAGTCAATGTCAAAGCCAGTTTTTGGCTGATGGTTGCCCTTGCCCTTGAGTTGACTCTTCGCTTTAAATATTTGTCTTTCCTCAAGGGAAAGAAAGGCAGTGGCCTTCCTATATACTGACATGAAATATACAAGAATTAGGGTCGGTCATGTACAAGGATCTATAGATATAAGTATGTAATCGTGTTCTATTGAGAATGCCAAGTTAGCTGATTGTCAACAATAAGAAATACAGCCTACCAAATATCCCAAATCCATCCAAATAAAAGATCCTCAAAGTCGTTTGGCATCAAGGGTGTTGACCGTTTGTCAGCTGAGCATCGGCAAGTAGAAGTTCTAAAGAAAGCAGTCAACCTAGAAAGTTGTTCTTAATCGTGGATCCATGGCCTGCCAAAGGTAGCAAAATTGACATTCAAATAGCACAAACATTGATTTACTGAAATTCCTGCAACATACAAATCACAAGTCTGAGGATCTGATCATCCCATTCTCGTATAGAAATTATGTGATGTGTATCTTGCATATTAGAAATTTAGAATTATCCATCATCACAGTCTGAGGATCTGATCTTAGGAGGGGCCAATATCCACAATATGTTAGCACAGTAAACTCTGATGACACCATACTGATATCTCACCGCTATTTCTACAAAAGAGGGAAAGAGGGAAAGTTCATCAGTAATAGAAGATTGGATCCAAAGAATTTTACTTTGGAGAAGTTAGTTCGATTTGAATTGGCTCATCCAACATTCATCATGGCAGAAGATAAAGGTACAATCCCCATCTAGACTATTTGGATGCCTCATTCGATACAGTTGCCCCAATACTATGAACAAGATTGTGGAGTTGCCATACTTTTAGGATGTGGCAAAGCTGTTCCTCTCAAACATGAGTGTCAAACAAGTTTGGAATTTGATGACTTCCAACCAGATGCAAAGTTGCAAATTTGCCTAAAGGAAAAAACGAATAACTTCTCACCCAAGTCGCACTCACCTTTGGGAATCCGAAATGTGGAAATTGACTGATAGTATTATCATTGAAACCAAAACATAAACACTCGAATAAACCCCCACGAATTCAAATGAGAACAAAAAAGAAATGTCACAATGGAAAAAAGAAGAACGAGTGTAGTAAAAGATGAATCTTACATCATAGGCTTCAGCAATCTCTTTGAACTTGGCCTCGGCGGCCGCCTTATCATTAGGGTTCTTGTCCGGGTGCCACCGAATCGCCAGCTTCCGGTAAGATTTCTTGAGTTCCTCATCGCTGGCGCCTCTACCAACCTCCAGTACGTTGTAGTAATCGACTCCCATGCCGACACAAACTCCAAATAAAGCTTACCAAGAGCCCATGCAATCATCAATCCAACCAAACCGCGACGACCAAACCACCGCTAGCATTTCGTCTTCCGACCATTCAAAGATCAATCTTTTCATCGCCAGAACAAACTAGTTCATGCAACGACACAAAAATCGCATCAACGAAACCGATCCCTAATGTTTCAAACAAAAGATCCAACACAAAAAAAAACAGAGAAAACAAATTCACAGAAGGGAAACGAACTTCCGACCACCACGATCCACTTGAAGAAACGCATCGACTACCGGAGATCGATTCCGCGAGGGAAGGGGCATTGATGCTGCATTCAGCCGGCGACGCCTCCGGAGAAGTCGGCGAAGGAAACGAAATAACCCGTCGCGAGTTTTGGGTCCTACGAAGCGAAACGAATCATATTATCAGAATGGGTGAATTAATTGCCTCTCCTGTGGAGATTTCTTCCAACTGTCCGATCCTGTGATGATGCGTGATTCACCTGATCGTGGGTAGCTCCGACGGTCATAATGATGATCGCAGACAAATTTGTATGCGGTCTATATGGTGGGCGCCAGTGGCTGCCAAGCCCGCTAAAGTCTCTGAATCCAATGAGTTCGGTATAATCGAATTTTTAGATTCGATTAAATAATTAAATATTTAGATATTAATATTTTT
>JBAMIE010184234.1:0-25135 GCA_037177295.1 Kaempferia parviflora | reverse complement strand
ACCATGCTTTCTATCTCTCGAAGAAAATAACAAAATGAGAGATTAATTTCCATACTCTCCCTATTAACGTTCCCCTTCTCTCTGTACTTGGCTCTGCACTTGCCTTGGTAGGAACTACACTCATGGAGCTCCCATCAATTGTCAATTCTCTACTTCGCTAAAATTCTATTTGCCATTGTTTTAAATTATTTCATCCATAAATCTATTTTCTTCTTGGTGTTTGAGGAGAGAGGGTAAGTTTTCCCTGTATTTATGGTTGATTGGAAAGAGAATGAAATCCTCCTTGCTAGGGGTACATCTAATTTTTCTTTTGAGATTGCATCAGCTGGCTGACAGTTTTTTTAATGTTACATGGTGAGTGTAATATTTGCTGCTCAAATCCATATGGTGCGTGTAATATTTGCTGCTCAAATCCATATGTAAAATTTTGTTTTTATCGAATCATGAGTTGCTTTGGATGGCTAACATAATTATTTACTAGCACATGTATATTATTGTATGTTTTATTTATATTGATTGCTTAGTTTGATTAATATGATTTTTTAATATAATAATGTATACTTATATTTTCTAACACGTGGTGGTACTTATTCTTGTCAAATTATGGAGCATATACTACATTCCAGGTTATATTTCTGCAGTGACTCAATCATACCACTGTTGTATGCTTTTTATTATCTGGTATCTGTTTATCTGCATTTTTTCTGAATAAAATTTCTTATGGTCTTTGCTTATTTCTGTTATGCTAGGTAATGGAAGTTTTGATGGCATTGCAAGGATCACAAATGGAGACGGATGATCCTACTACAAGCTATATGCTTCAGGTGTACTTGAGCTCCAATAGATCAATGTCATGAAATGTGATATGGCCATAGCTAACTTTTATTTTAATTTTCTTTGTATATATTTTTTAAATAGGCATGGGCCAGGTTATGCAAATGCCTAGGACAGGATTTTTTGCCATACATGAATGTTGTTATGCCCCCATTGCTTCAATCTGCCCAGCTTAAACCAGATGTAACTATCACATCCGCAGGTTCAGATGATGACATAGAAGATTCAGATGATGAAAGGTTTGTTTCACTCAAAGCATATTATCATTTGCTTTCATGCTTGCTTATTGATCGCTCAATCCACTAAACCTATGTGGATTTGAGTATACGAAGGGTGAAATGCACATGGTCTCTGCTAATTTTACAGAGCTTCACTACTTGATACAAAGAGGACAACTTCATGAGTCAAACCTTCATTTCAATGACTAATTTTGCATAGCTTTACAGAGCTTTTAACTCTTTGAAGCAGATAGGAGAATTTTATGAGTCAAACCTTCATTAGAATGGTCTGTTGCCTTCATATACTTTGATTATCATCACTGCTATATTTGCTTGCAGTATTGAAACCATTACTCTTGGAGATAAAAGGATAGGAATTCGGACGAGTGTGTTGGAGGAGAAAGCCACTGCTTGTAACATGCTATGCTGCTATGCTGATGAGCTAAAAGAGGGCTTCTTTCCGTGGATTGATCAGGTCAATTTTGATCCCCATTTATCATTTTTTATTAAAAGTTGATTATGGAATCACACTGCTTGAGAGCTAATTTTATAAAATCCAAACTGATTGTAGGTTGCTCCTACACTGGTACCTTTACTTAAATTCTATTTCCATGAAGAAGTAAGGAAGGCTGCTGTTGCAGGTACTTGTTTGTATCTCTTCTTCATGATTTTTTTTGTCCAGGTTAAAATTATCAAGGGTTATACACATACATTCTACTTGTCTTTAGCTATGCCGGAATTACTCCGATCTGCAAAACTAGCTGTTGAAAAGGGGCAAGCCCAAGGCCGTGATGAATCATATGTTAAGCAATTATCAGACTACATAATCCCAGCTCTTGTTGAAGCATTGCAGAAGGTTATTCTAAGGAAATGGTCTTTGTTTTTAATGTGTCTAGTTATTGATATTTATTGCTATAATGCTCTTATTGCAGGAACCAGAAACAGAAATCTGTGCAAGCATGCTGGATTCACTGAATGAGTGCATGCAGGTATGTTCTAGCAACGAAGATTATCATCATTTATTCAATGAGGAGAAACAGTAGCCACCTTGGAAAATGACTTCAGGCTTTGCATTATAACTTTACAAAGGCGTTTAGGAACATTGAATTCAAAGGTGTCTAAAGGCTTGAATACAAGCAAATGGGGACAATCATAAAGTTCAACTTAGCAAACCCATATTTCACAATGAATTCCAGTAGAAGAGGCATACTAAAATTACTTTAACCAACCCTATCTTGCTTTTAGCAGATAACTTCAAATGCTTCATCTGTTCAATAGGATGAATGTGTAAAAAGGAAAAAGTTACTATTTTCTCCACATTTTCGGTTGAATAAAATCTCTGTTTCTTGTCCTTTATATAAGGATTGTTATTTGAAAACCATGAACATTCCACATAACACAAACTGTAGCCTTTTTTCCTAACTCATCCCATACCTACATTTTTTTTCTTTCAAAATTTGTGTGATAGACCAATGTTACTAGAGTTATGTAGTATTATAACTAGCAGCATCTACATTTGATCAACTTGGTAATGCCTATAATGTAAGCACAGATGAAAGAACATGTCTTTTTGTTTGCTGATCAGTTTTCTACTGTAAGTATTTCTTTTGAAATTCCTGATTTATTAGAGAGTTGCGTTGACTCTAGTTACTTGATTTGGGCTTATTGTCAAGATGCTATTTAGTATAGTAAAAGATGTAGGATTGCCATGTCTCTTCACGTCACTTACAACTTTCAAGTCCTGATGCAATCCTTTGTGAAGGGTTGGTAATATAAAATACAAAAGCGTCACTTTGGAAATACCTTTAAAAACTTCCACAGCTTTAAAAAATGGAGATAGACTAGAGGAGAGTGAAAAATCCAATATCTAACACTAACTATATTAAGCTCTGAAAATTATCACCTCTCTCTCTCTCTCTCTCTGTATGTCTTATGCCAACTTGTTTTATTGGAATACCAGCAATATCAAGCTAGTTTCTTTTTGTTTTCTCAACCCATGTAAAATATCTAAGTTAAGACTAGATCGATGACCAGAAAATCATGAATCTAGTTTTTCTTGATTAAAGGTATTTGTATCATGGCAAGTATTATGTGTGGTAAGAGTAAATTATTATGGACCTTTTATTTTAATTATCTTGAATATAATTATTGTTATATATTTCTAAGTAATTTGCTGCATATGTGCCTTTATAATGGCCTGCCCAAATACTGCTTATGATTGTTGGTTAAAACGTTGCTAGGTTTCCATGTGCTTATACATGTAATAATCAATGCTAAATCAGTGTTCCTTTTGATTTTGTGTTCATATGCAGTTAAGTGGGTCACTTCTCAGTGAAGATCAGGTTAAAAGCATAGTTGAGCAAATAAAGCATGTGATCACTGCCAGTGCATCTAGGAAAAAAGAAAGAGCCGAAAGGACTAAAGCTGAGGATTTTGATGCTGAGGAAGAGGAAATCCTCAAGGAAGAAAATGAACAGGAGGAAGAAGTCTTTGATCAGGTTATTAATGCAGTTAAAAAAAATGCCATTTTGTGGATCTGTTGCAAGATTCTTTTGATTCAAAGCTACACATTTTAAAGTAATTTTATGAAATTAATGTATCATCATCTTCTATGGTTATTCCAATTCAGATTGGGGATTGCCTTGAAACTCTGATTAAAACCTTCAAGGCGTCTTTCCTGCCGTTCTTTGACGAGCTCTCTCTTTATATTACTCCAATGCTGGTATGTTTTGTTAACTTGTTCAAGATATAGTCTAATTTTGGCACTCTTATCTACTACTCCAACACCTGTGCTGATGACAATAATTTCCATATATATCTATAATGTTCTTGGTTTTGAAGGCAGTTGGTTTTGAATATTTATTATTGTAATCTTTCCTTCCAGACAATATTTTTTTTTTATCCTGCAGCAGTTATTCTTAATACAATATTGGAATAATTTAGCTTATCCTAATCTTTGATTCATGAACTAATAACATGCTATCATATGAATGGTGAAGATTTTGCAAACTGATGGTTGTAAATTCCCTTGAATCTGTGGTACTATGCTGTATGATAATGTACTTTCCCTTGTTTTGCTAACTCTCTGAAGTTTTAACATATTAATTTCAACACATTGCTTAAAATTTATGTATCCTTAGATACACCTTTAAGCATATCAATTGCTCATTTGAATGTTTATATTGCTATGACTTCATAGTGATAGATAATTTAACCTATCTTTTTTTGTTTTATGATGTTTTCGGATTGCCAACAAGAAGTTCTCTTATGCTAATTCATCTACTTGCATATATTTGTTGCTCATTGGAAGGTGTAGTTTCTTTTATTTTTTCTGTGATATCATAACACAATTACCTGATTTTTCTTGCTTTGTCTTATGATGCTTTTGGACCACTGTCAACTGGTTCCTCTGCTCAGCATACTAATTCATTTACTCCATAATTATAGTTTAGCATGTTCATCCATTGTGTTGTGTGCAGGGAAAGGATAAAACACCTGAGGAGAGAAGGATTGCTATTTGCATTTTTGTTGATGTTGCGGAACAATGCCAGGAAGCAGCTCTTAGGCATGATTTTCACTCAATCTTTTGTCTTCATGCTTGTTTCTGAACAACACAAATATTAAATATCAGGTTTTCAATTTGACAGATACTACGATACCTACCTTCCTTTCCTATTAGAAGCATGCAACGATGATAATGCAGATGTTAGGCAGGTTAGGATAGATCCTTCCTCTTTCCTACCATATATACTTGTGCTCTTGCTATGCTGTCAGCAAATATGCACAAAATTTTATGGGAATATAGATGTTACTTAATGTAAGTAATTATTTTCAGGCTGCTGTTTATGGTGTTGGCATTTGTGCTGAATTTGGCGGATCAGTGTTTCGGCCTTTGGTTGGAGGTAGCTTTGTATATAAGACGTTATTACATACAAGTTAAATCCTCTGGGTCGTGGCTGATAACAATTTGTCTGATGTTTTCTTGGTATGCAGAGGCTCTCTCTAGTTTGAATAATGTGATTGGACATCCTGATGCATTGCAATCAGACAATGTAATGGCATATGACAATGCTGTTTCAGCACTTGGTAAAATATGTCAATTCCATCGTGATGGTATTGATGCAGCTAAGGTGAATTGTTTGTGGTTTTTGTGCTTTGGTGATTGTAAATTTGCTGTTTCAAGACTTGACTAAATATTTCTCATTATTTAGGTTAACCAATGACATATTTGACATTCCTTTTATCTAGTTTATCTGAGTATCAATAAACCTTTAACATTTCCTAATTTCAAACAAGAACAATCTTAGATAGAGTTCACAACATAATTCTGGTTTCAACTTCTGAGCATATTTTTCTGAAAGATTATTTTTAATAATATGGGCTGTTTTTGTCATTTTTAAAGATGGAGTTGTGTTTTCTGTTAATGTTCAGTTGCCTTGTATTATTCTTGTGCTGCAGAATGTTAACAGATTTTGTTTGACCAAAGTGGGATTTCTGGACTATTATTTTCGTCACAGTTGAAAGTCACTTGGATATTTGTCTACCCCACAAATAATACTGATTATGTACTTGGATGTGTGTTCGTATCACTTTCAGATTTCAAATTGATATTAACTTCAGGAATTCTTATAGAACAATGATCCTTGTGTAGATATCTGATTGCATTTTGTAGTTTGCATGAACCTTATATTGTCCAGGATATGCATAGATTTTTGTTCAAGCGATCAGTCATTTTCCCAGTCCTTTTTACGTTCCTGTCTGTAGATTTTACAACCTTTTTTTTTTCCATCATCACCATTTTCTGAGTTGGCAGCTATCTTATAATCATTGCAACTTGTGCCCTTCTCTTTCTTTGAAAAAAGGCATTCTGAATAAAAATTTCTAAATGGTATATCTGCTGCATATCTGTCAGGTTGTCCCAGCTTGGTTGGGTTGCTTGCCAATAAAGAATGATTTAAGTGAGGCCAAAATTGTTCATGAACAACTCTGTTCAATGGTTGAAAGGTACATCATGACCTGTCCGGTAGATATGTATATGTCCATGTCTTTTGATTCTTTAGTTTGTTCGTATAGGAGATTAAATATTGATCCATGGATTCTGTTAACAGGTCAGATAGGGATCTTTTGGGTCCTAACAATCAGCAAATTCCTAAACTAGTTGCGGTGTTTGCAGAGGTATGTGGATTTCTTGTTGATACTACAGAAATTATATTAAACCTTGAGTCTCATCTACTTGATTGTTCACTACAAATATCCTTGCATTCCATTCTCATTCTGATAATGCTGGCTCAATTCATGACTCGGAGATGTCTTGCTTTTGTTTCTCTAGGTTCTTTGCGGAGGGAAGGATCTGGCTTCGGAACAGACTGTTAGTAGAATCATCAGTCTCTTGAGACAGATTCAACAAACACTCCCACCTGCTGTCCTTGCCTCTACCTGGTCTACCCTGCAGCCACAGCAACAGCTTGCTTTGCAATCTGTATTATCATCGTAAAGCCATTGCTTGTATCTCAGCTCTTTTCTTCTTCTTCTTCTTCTCGGCATGTGTTTCCTAGTTTGCAACATTGTTGCGATTGCATAGCATTATTCTTTATGTCCACTTGTCAAGTTTATTAAATTGTGGTGGGGGCATTGTTCGATCGGGTTGCTTTTGGTCTGCTAGAGAAATTTGTAATTTTGGTGGCGTCGGTGTACAAAAGGACCGTTATATTTTTCTTTGTTGCCTGAGGTGTAGATTGTGAAGGGGCGAGGAACATTGTATTTTGCTGGATTCTTTTTGTCTTTGGGTCATAATGGAAGGGCTTGGCGAAGATGTGCATGCTGCATTTTCAACTATTCATTCCAATGTTATTTTCTCAATGTGTTGAAAAAGCCATTATGATCTCAATGCTTTAGTTGAGAAGGCATTAATACAATCTATCTACTTGTAGACTTCTTGTGGATCAACATACAATGCTCTATCTTTGTGGTAGTAGTAAGGGGATGCTTGATATATATTTAGTAATGGGAATGGTAATGGATTTGATTGAGTGGAGAATAAGTTTAATGATAACCTAGGGGGGGTTGGGTTATAAAGTTAGAGGTATTAAATATATATTTTAATTTTGATTTCCTCTATCTAGCATTAAGAATGGAAATAAAGTAGATTTCATTCCAGTCTCCTAAATTTGCTTAGCAAGTACCCTTAAGTTGTATTGAATCAGCCAATTTACAAAGAAAGACAAGCTATTACTCTTGTTAAGACGTCAGCCATTTCAACTTAAAAAAAAAGGGCTTTGAGACATTTGAAATTTTATATAAAAAAATCTTTGCGCGAACGTGAGTGACATCTGACATTGGAGAACCAATGTAGCGTTAAATAAAATTTTTTATTCGTTGTCCTCTCTCTAGATTGTATTCTTTTTCCTGCATGCAGTATTGTGCTGTTCTATTTTTTTTAAACGTTGTCATAGCAGACTTGTTCTTTAAAGAATAGTTCTGTGGCAGAAAATAGCTCTTTCATAGAGATGTTTTTTCAAAAACAGCTAAAATGTTTAAATAAAAACTGTTTAAATAAAAAGCTGGAAAATGAAAATAAATAAATAGAAAGCTGCATTCAATTCTATTCAATATCTTGTATTATCCTTTATAAGCATCAAAGCCTTTCACATAAAACGTAAATAGAGGAATTATGAAACACAAACCGATCCAAATAAAATTTCTAGCTAGCTTTCATTCGCCTAATTAGCGAAAACAATTCTCATCGTTCATTATTAATCATAATGTTAAAATTAACACACACACACAAGATCGTCGTCTACACATCAAGGAGGACCGTTGGATTAGATCAAGAGGATATGATATGATCCAACGGTTCTCCTGACACGTGGACCAAGAAGAAACTACAGAGAGGATCTGCAGTCCAAATCACAACCCTCGCAAGAGAAGATCACTATAGGCGACATGCGATCATCCTTCTCGCCGCCCGCCGGCGTGTTGCTCCTTCTCCCGCCGGCGAACCGCCCGTAGTCCCTCGTCCTTCGTCTTCACCGAAGACTTGCACCTCAGGATATTACGAAACACTCGCGACGTCGCCTTCTTATCAGCCTTTTCGCCGGAGTCGTTACGGCCGCGTCCTTTGTTCACACGATCTCTGTTCTCGTCGCCGCCGTGTTCGACAATGGCCGACGCTTCTTCCGATCTCTTATCCTCCTCCTCCTCCTTCTTCGCAATCTTCGGCGTACCATTTCCAATCTGAAATTTTGATACCTCCTCCTCCAGCGACGTGTCCCCGTCCACCTCCGCCGCCGGGGCCTTAGGAGACACCTGCTCCTCCCGCAGCACCATCTGCAGAGTCTCAGCGCCGACGACCGTCTCCTCGGCGGATATCTTCGCCTTCGCCACCGGCGCCGCCGCCGCCGCCTTCTCATCGCTCGTGTGATTCGCGATCTCGGAGCCCTTGAGGACGTACTCGTTGTCGGAGAATGGAGTGAGCAGGTCGCCGTCCATCACGTCCTGCCACACGTATCCCCCTCTGTACCGCCTCTTGTAGGACCAAGTGAAGGTCTCCGGCAACTCCTTCCCTCTGAATTCCGACAGCCATCTCTTCACATCTGTCCCAATAATCCAATCCAATCCAATCGAACCTCTGCTATCATATAGCACACAACACCAGAAAAAGAAAAGGAAAAAAAAAACAGAGAGCTAGCAGAGAATCGTACCACGAAGGTAAACGCGATCTCGCCGGAGACGATGAATCCGGAGAAGGTGCGGGTGCTCGATCCGGCCGCTGTGGCGGCTGAGGAAGTAGACAACGTTGACGCTTCTTACCTCTCCTCCTCCTCCTCCTCCTACATTAAAGTTGGATGTTGCCTCCATGACACACAAAAGTCTCAGACCGCATCCGGACAACAACATGCACACATATATCCAATTGACCGACCGCAACTTTCCTCGTGAACCCGGTCGAGGCTAAACCGCAAATCTTCCGGTCAAACGGTTCATCTGGCCACGGTTCAATAATCCTCTAAAATTTGGGTTTTTATCAAAATGTGCCTCTCACTATTATAGTTACTAAAAGAAGTACACTATTTTTAAATTTACTAAATATCACATGAAAAAAATATAAAATTTTTCTTTTACCTCTCCAACTAACAGCCGATGTTGGGCTTGATATTTTAAAATATCAGGTTCAACACTGTTTTGATATTTTATCAGGTCTACGTTGGACCTGATATTTTATCAAATTCACGTTGGACCTGATATTTTAGCATATTAGTCCGACATTGGGCCTAATATTTTATTATATCAGACCCAACATGGAATGCACAGGGTGAGACTTTAGCGGTGGGAGGGATAAAATGAGATTTTCATTTTTTTTTTTTTCTAATCTCTTTGGTAAATTTACATGTAATGTACGTTTTTTGATAAATATATTATCCAAAAAGTAACTTTTAAGTAAAAAATTCATCTTAAATTTCCTTCATCGATTAGCATACTTGTTACATACATGAATGGTTATTTTAAGTCCTCTATGGGTGGTACAGTGGTTAAGACATGAAAAATTATCATATAAGGTCTTGGGTGGAAACTCAACACACCCGAGTATATTTTCCCTCATATTTTGACCGTTTATACTAATGGCTAGTAGTTACTCGTGATTTATCTCTTTCAGATTGACGAAGACAAGGATAAACGAATCACTTTTTACTATATAAATAATTATTTTAATCAGTCTTGACCTCCCGTATAAAGGACCCTATCCCACCCAAGATCATCATGGAGACATCGGTAAAATGATGACTTCACCTTTGGTCTAATTGTCATCTTAAATTTGAGAGTGAACCAAATATAACATGAAAATACTAATACTTAAGTTCACAATATATATATAGATGTGTGTGTGTGTGGTATTCGAATTCAGGTTAAAAAAATATAAATAATTTTGATTGAAATTTAGTAATATAAATGTTACAAAGTTTAAAACAAACACTAGGCATCAAATTGAGAATACTAAAACTTTAAGGAGCACGTAACAAAAAGCCATTAAATGTTTAAAAGTGACGGCTTGCCATGTATATATATTTCTGCCGGCTTACGCGTGCAAATTAATTAACGCCAATATTAAACAAGTTTAAAATTAATTAATTAATTTTTATACAGATCGATCGAGCAGGCCTCACAATAGAGGAATTGTTTAATTTAATAAATTCTTTATTTTGGGGAAGAAGAATAAGTGGAATGCCAATAAATAATTCGAGAAGCAAAAATTGAATTGGGGGAGTGAGATCAGCCTCTTTTTTAATTTTTGTGGGCCTTGAATATTATATTTTCGTATGAAATCTATGCCTCTTAATTCAATCATAAATGGAATTCATGTGATGATTAATTGTGGCAATGGTACTAATTAATATGATAAATTCTCTAATATATTATTGGTAATCATGTAGTTGACAAGTAATTATATGAAGGTTGAGTATTTTAGAAGGGATTGAATTGAATATTGATTAATATATTTTAATTAGGGTAGCTTTGAAGGTTATGAAAGGTTACCATGGATGAAAAGCCAAATATAATATGAAAAACATTTTATTTTAGTGACCATTATATTAAAAAACTTATAGAATCAAATATTATTTTACTTTAGATTCCATTTAGTTAAAATTATCAAAGAAGAAGTTCTAATATTGTTAATGGTTGATGATAATGGGTAGGTCAAGTGTTTGTTGACTACTTCACAATAGTACAAATATTCTTTTATAAGTAAATATAGAAATTGTATATTTGTGCAATGATCAATGACAATCTTGTTTATTAGATTAATGTATTTCTTAATAAATAAATAAATAAATATAGGAGATGAAAGATGGTACACAAAATAATAATAATAAATCTTCATCCTCAAAATTGTATGTGTGTGGCAGACCAACTTCTAAGTCTCCTATTCATGTGTTGGTAGAGAAAGTCATCCTCCATATTTGTTGCGAGAAGTAAGCGCCACCGGTTATAAGACGGAAAATCATACATATTTAAGGGGACAAAAGCTTCACGATTTCTCGCTCTTGTGCTTGTGCCTCTCATTGTTTTCTACAATTCGATTTGAGATGGCAAACCGTTTCTATGCATTCGTTGTCTTTTGCTTCTTCTTAACCTTCATGAGTTTCGTTGAGAATGTTGTTTCTCATCAAGATATTATCATAGAAGGGCGTGTGTATTGCGATACTTGTCGTGCCGGTTTTGAAACCACTGTGACCACATATGTTGAAGGTATTGAATATCTTTATTTCACTTTACTTACTTTCACTAAATTAAGATGAACTAGTATAATTTTAACATTGTTTATAATTTTTTCTACTAGGAGCAAAAGTGAAGTTACAATGTACAAATTTTACCACTGGTGAAGTTACTTACACAAGTGAACCAGCGACGACCGATTCAACCGGAACTTACCGCGTATCAGTAGCGAATGATCATCAAGAAGAAACTTGTGCGATACAACTCGTGGAGAGTTCTCAAAGTGATTGCTCAGAGATCAATGATGGAAGGAACGATGCTCCGGTCGTCGTGACTCATAATGTTGGAATTGCTTCTAATGTTCGACATGCCAATTCTTTGGGGTTCTTGAAGGACAAGCCACTTTCTAATTGCGGTGAAGTTCTTATGCAATATGCTCTAGGAACGGAAGAATGAACCAAGTTATAACTACTTATAGCCATAAATTAAGGGCCAATGTTATGAAATTGAATAATTTGTTTCTCATCAAATTTGTTTTTGATTGTGTAATTCTCGAGTTTGTAATACTCTCTTGATACAATTATATTAATTGTATCAAATTTATCTACAATTTATTTCATTTATTGTGTTAACTTATCTTGTAATAATTTTTTCAATCATTTAAAATTGCAACCTTATTAATTCCTCAAAGATTAATTATAACTAAGAACGAAATGTTTCATGCATTTGTTATGATCATTTGTATCTCACATTGAAGAGGATTGATTCACTTTACAATAAAAATCACTCATCCATCTTTATCCACTTAATCTCAAGTTAAAAAAATAAAAAGAGAAATTAGTCCAAATAATAATAATAGTAAACATCTAGATCAATTTTATATGTAAAACATTAAAGTATTTTTTAAAATTAATAAATGCACTATTATTTTCATTGTTGGAACAAATATAGCCTTTGACTCAAATTAACATCTCTTAAAACATCTTGTAATGAAGTTATAATACTTTGTTTTTTTTATAATTATTATATGTTAAAAATTTGCCTTTTAAAAAAAAAATTGGCACAAAATGCTCACATTTTTAATTTCCAATCATGGAAAAGGTTCTTAAACTTATGTGTGAAGATTTTTTTGTAAGAACATTTTGTGGAGGATCAAAGGTCTTAATTTTCATATTGTTTGATAACACTACTTAAAATTAGATTTATCAAAGAAGAACACCTATATAGTATTTATAATGGACGCTAAAATCAGAAGATAAATCATGTGTTATGTGTTAGGTTGAACAAATAATATTCTTTTATAAAGATGAGAGAGAGAGAAAATAAAAATAAATGGCAGGGTCTTAGGTCATCTCCAACCGTGTCCCATTTGCATCAAAATGTATAAATGGGATACTAAATTTACTCCAATATAATCTTTGTTTTTTTTTTGCACTAAAATGGTGCAAGTGTCTTTTTACTTTTTTTAATCTATTTTTTATTTTTATAGTATATTATAATATTAAATTTGTAATTAAATATTCTTAAATATTATTGCTCCCCCTTATGTCATTCAAGAAAAAGAGTACAACATGAGTTACTATTTAATTGATAGTATATATCCAAAATTGTCTACTTGTTCAAACAATTCATTAATTTTAATATTAAGTATTATTATCACAATAAAAAAAATTAATAAATTAATATGTATGTTGAATAATAAATTATAAGATGTTTTAAAAATTATTCCTTTTAGCGTAAAAAATGATTTGTATTAGTTGGAGTTAAAAAATTATTTAGTGCTGGAATAACACCAAATTGGTGTAGAAAATGCATCCAAAAAAATTTTGTAGTTGGACATGGTCTTACAACAAATACCAAATTAGTGTAAAAAAGTGAACCGAAGAATGTTAATTATCTAGATTAGACTCCATGAATATTTCTAGATTTATACTAATGACCGGTAAAAAAAATTTATATAAAATCAGACCGATCACTTTCAAGATTAAAAGAGTAATTGGTTCAAAAAATTAGATACCCAGTGTCAACTAAGATGATGATTAAAATTCGAATCCCAATAGCAACAATCTGGTGAGGCGGCATCGAAGGAAGAAGAACAGTACAGGTGTTCTCAAACCGCAAACCACCTTTTTAACTTTCTTTTCTAACGGTGTAAGGGTGGATTTGGAGACTATGAATTAAGATTTAAAATTCCACATGGAACATATCGTCATAATATTTTTTTAAAAAATAATTATGTTTAAAAGTTACGATAACCCACATTTAAATAATTGCGCAACAAGTGGAATATGACAATTAAAGGACCAACGACAGATTTAGTTATTACCTATTTACAGGGCAGAAAACGCGGGCACCGGCAGCTCTGGTTGCCAATAATATTCATGGCAAGAACAATCTGAAACCTGCAAACGAAAAACATTCATTCTTTCTTATCGATCCATGCCATCCAGACAGATAAAAAAAAAGTAATAATATCAGAGTCAGCAAAATCAATTAGTTCAGACCAAGGAGAAGAGAAGGCATGTTATGAATGTCTCAGCTGCAGCGATCCACGGTATCATTCCGGCGACAGGGATCATCGGGAAGCATATGGAACACTCAAGATCCCTTGGGTGGAATGAAGCGCAACACAAACGATGACGAAGCGGCCCAGGCCACGGTTGCAACGGCGGCATCCACATCAGCTTCGGAATCTGAGCCCGGCCTCGATGCCACGGCGGTGCCAGCAAAGAAGAAACCGGCAAAGCGAGGCTTCTCAGCCATTTTCTGCACCTGCGTTAGTCCTCCGACAACCCAATAGGCATTTTATTTAAAGAATTTATTTAGAATTTAAATATTTTGATCCTTCTATATAATTTTGAGCCACAGCCAACCTTTTCATGTATTGAAAAGTAGAGAGAACAAATGACAAAATAGATGCATGTTGGCATTTCTTCTATACCATGGAGATTGTCATTGAAAGGCACAACAAATTGTGAATTCCGACTATTTTCTTTTACTCAGTTTGTTATGGAGAGATAATAAGCTCGCAATAAACACTAAGGGGATAGTAATAATAATTCAAAATAAAATTAACTAGCACCACAAAATTCATACATACTGACTCATTCTTCTGGGTTCCCGAAAACTAAACATATATTCTGAAACTTCTAGTGATCAAACTGGAGGTACAGAGATTAAATCGACTTAAGTACAGGTATGGATAGAGTAAATCAACATCCACATACCATTATTTCATGAACTAATACAATTCCTTGACAGACGTTCTACCAGCCAATCTCAGATGAGTTCTAGGAGCTGCATATTTCAAAAGTTCACAAAATAAATCAACATGTGTCAATTAAACAGGAACACACAAAAAAGTTCCTAGCACATTTGCGATATAGTTATGGTAAATTTCGACTTGTTTACTGCGTAGGTGTACAAGTGAGAAAGGGTAATATGCATTTTTTTTTTCTACACAACTTCCTGTTTAAAACTGAGACACGTGTGCCGTCATTGGCTATGAAACACTCTGAGTTCAAGTGACAGATTTCACTTGTGATGACTTCTTCACAAATGTTTTCGATGTACTTATTTGACTTGGATTTACCTAGGAAACATTTGATATGCATGAGTCTAGTTTACATAACAATGAGAATACAAATAAGTGCAGAAGAGAATTGTGGGGTGGATGCTGAAAACGTATTTAACAAATTGGGAAAACCAAAAGTTTACAAAGTGATTAGGAATCAACTCAGTAGTTCCGCAGGTAAATGATTAGATCTTTGTCGCTTGAGGGAGAAAAATTCAATTTTGTCCATATTAAGGATATAAATTTATAATTGATCCCTTCATAAAGGTTCTAGTTTATAGTATAAGTGATTAATCAATCAATTTTAGAGGTCTAGGATTCAAATTCCACCTATATAAAACATGACAATGATACTACAAAATTGGCATATATTCATAAGTTTTAGGTCAATCAAGTGAAAATATTGATCCACACATATAAAGGAAGTATTAAAGGTATGGTAGAACATATGGTTCATGCATATTTTAGGGAAAGCACAAATACAAAATTTCTACAACAACAAAAAAAAGAGATGGAAGTCACAACTATCTATAGTTGGTTATATGAATCTTCTCTATTAATTGGCACCATGTAATGCTACATCATGAACAAAACCAGTCATTTAATAGTTAACCCCACAATAATGAGATTATGGTCAATATTATAAATATTTTAAAACATCATATAACATCTGAAAGCATAGGCAGATCTAGGAAGAGACCAGTGTGGTCAATTGCACCCACTTGGCTCTAAAATATTATTAAAGATAGTGTATATTTTATCCCTGATTATCTTGATAACATAGTTATTATCCCCACAATAATGATATGATACTCTTTAATGTATCTCATTGACTCATTCCACTTCAATATTAAAGGCCTGATCTCATTTATTTAAGGATTGATATTGCTATCCATCTCATATCTTTTTGACAAATAAATTATTTACTGTTTTGGTTTCTTTATAATGTTTTCTTCATCATCATTTTCACTTCATTGTGCAAATACAATATATTTCAAAGATCTAATTAATGGCATCATATTTGGAACCATTGAAGTTTGTATCGCATGAGTGATTACGTCAATTAATTTTGCGCCCATTGCCCTTGGAGTATTGGATCTGCCACTGGTTAGAATGTTCATATACCATCTTGGTAGTTAAAAAACTATTAAAAGGTATATATCACAAAGAATTGAATGTCATCACTTTTGAACTCTTGCCATGAAGAAATTCCATAGAATCAAGAATCCAAGATATGAAAAAAAAGGAAGCAAAATAATGACAAGAAATCTTTTGCAAAATTACATTGGAGAATCCTTTGTTTGCCAAGATGGTTCTTTCTTTCACATGACTTGCTCAAAGTTGGGGAACAAAAATATTCTGAAATGGGAAAAATGGTTCAATATATAACCAATAACAAAATTCCACATCATAGACATACTTGCATAAAATAAAGGGTTAATTAATAAATCTATTACAACCTATGGAATTCCATATCTATGAAAACATTAAAAAGAGTTAATTAATAAATGATTTGTAAAGTTGGCAAGGAAGTCAAAGTCACCATTGAGGTAATACACCAGCAGGGAGGAGTCAAGCTAGATGTTGTTGAGGCTGGCACCAGCGAGGTCGAGGGAGGGCTTCAGCAGCTGTGGGGTTAGACTTGGGGTTAGGGATTCAGGAGTAAGTTAGGTTTTACCATTTTAACGTCGCAAGTTTATCCTCAGTTGGCAAGCAATGTAGTTAAAGAGGCTGATCTACATTTTCTACATCATTGACTTAACATTTATGGGGTATGTTGTGATAAATTTGAATTGTTTTTTAAACATTATGAAAGATAAGAAAAATCCCTATAAAAGTTTTGGTAGATCTATAAATAACACTAATGAAAAGCAAAACATTTCGTAAGGAACAAGAACAATGGAAGAGATTCTCTTTGACCAATTTCAGGACTATACTTCAATATTTCCCTGAATTATACTAAATGACAAAAAGAACATTGAAAAAACTACTAGGGTTAACTATTTATTTTCTTTTTTTTTGTTAGCAAGATTTAGCTCAAATTAGACCACGGAGTCTGTAATTTTCATACTACTAAAGACATCATTCCACTTGTTCGCAAGAACATTGAATCAATGAAGTCCAACTGGATTCTTTGTAGTTTCTCTACCAAGCAAGGATAAAATAAGCTCTTTTAAATTCTCCCTGCAACCTTTGCTACTTGGAAAGTCTCTCTGACTCATGGAGTAAAGCAAAAAAAAAAAAAAAAAAAAAAAAAAAAAAAAAAAAAAAAAAAAAAAAAAAATCGATTGTAAACGCAGAAACTACACAGTGGCATTACCTCGAACACTGAACGGACAGCCTTCTTGGCGCGCTGAAACAGAGAGAGATTTCCTCTGCAAGAGTGTATGTGCTGGAACTGGTCGATGCCGAGCTTGCGAGTGACCCAGCCGAACTGGATGTAGACGAAATCGGAGTAGGGGAGGTCGACCTTGATGTAGCTGACGCCGTACCAGATGAGATAGCTCCGGATCTGGACACCCTCGAGGTTGGAAACGGAGCCGTAGCCGAGGAAGCCAGACACGCGCGGGGCGTAGTAGATGACGTACTCGAAGTCAACGTAGCACTCGCCGTAGAGATCGATGACGAAGTATCCGTTGGAATCGACGGAGAAAGACTTGACGGTGTCGGGGAGGATGCCGGGAGGGAGGCTGTACTCCTGGAGGATGTCGTAGACGGTGGAGCTGTTGGACGGCGAGGCCAGCGATTGGGAAGTCACCGCAGCGGAGAGGGAGGAAGGGAAGAAGAGAGAAAGGTGGAGGAGGAGGAGGAGGGAGCAGGACATGGCGATGGGGAAGGAGAAGCCCGACGGATTTGGGACGGAAGGAAGGAGAGCTAGTCTTTGACTTGCAGAATATAAAAACTAGTGTTGTAGGACCAGTTGGGATCCTCTTGTCCATTTTTTTATGGTCCCTTCCTAATCCACATCACGAGAATCGTTGGATCAGATCATGGATCCATGTATTAGTCCCTCTTGATCTGATTCCACGGTCCTCATGATGTGGACCAGGAACAGACCACAGAAAAGTGGACAAAGGATCTAAACTCGAGAACACCATTTTTTTTAATTGGCATTATATATCCCATTTATTAGATCTGTCAATTTGAATCTTTTGGCTTGTTTGCTAAATAATTTAAATAAATTGAGTTAAAATTTTATTAATTCAAGTTCACCGAGGGTTGACCTGTTTAGGCCCGTAATCTACACGGATCAGTCAGTGAAGGGTTTGAGTTGCCCTGTGGATTAAAAAATAAAATAAATTTTATATCAATTTAATATCTTTTTCTTTGTAATAATTTTAAAATAAAAATAATATTTTTATTAAACATAAATAATTATTTGTGCTCATTTACATTTAAAATACGAGATCAAATCTGCCCATTTTTTTAAACTATGGGACGGTCTACATGCAATTACGGCTAGATCGCGGCCACGATTTAGCCACAATTGGTTGCGATCCCTCTTCAGGTTCACCTTACCATCTAGATTGTAGTTTGGATCGGAGTAGACGGCCGGAGGCTGACCCACCTAACCCATAACCAGCAACCCATCTGGGATTGAATTGGGTTAGAAATTTTCTAACCCATTAAAATTTCAGTCCACCCTTCTCCGCCAAATAGTTGGCTCACAACGGTCAATCCGTCTCACCATAGGTTGTTCGTCTAATAGTTCTACCAATTATACCGATTAATATTGAGAATAGTAAATTTGATTTAAAAAAAAAAACTTTATCGATCATTATGATAAATTAAGAAGCTCTCACAATATTCATCCATTACCGAAGTCAAAATTCAATGCTTAAATGTCTTGGAAATTGAAAAAACTCAATCGTTTGGGAAACTACAAAGACAGTCTACACTATCATTACGGGAGTCGTAATAAGACTTTGAACACCATTGAGAAATGCAGTAGAGGGAGAGTTTAACCCAATTGGGTGAGTTAAGGGTTTGGTTTAGCTTCACTGAGTCGCTAGAAGTTTGGTCGAACTATGTTTAGTTCAATCGAGTAATAGAGAGTTTAGCCTTGGAAGTTTGATCATTCTCACTTTGAATTTGAGCTGATACAGATTAATATTTGAATGAGGATCAGTACCCAAACAATGCACAAGATCAAATTTCAACAATTAAATTATCATAAATAAATAAAAAATATTAACACCGAGAGCTTATATTTGTGAATTGTGGATGAATGTCTCTGTTTGGACTCAAGGGCTAAGCCTAGATCAAAACTGAAGCCCTATCGATCAAACACCAGAAATTAGATACTTTGTTTGCCTATTATTTGGTTGATTGAGTGGAGAACAAGTAAATAAAGACAGGTTAACATACTTCATGACAAATTATGACTGATAAAACCACAGGAGATTTTAGCAGAAATTTGATGATAAATCACTTATGGCTAGTAACTATCCATAATTTACCTCCTCTGTGTTGGCTCTGGGACGGATTGACGGGGGCGCCGGGACGAGCGTATTCACCTTTGCCACATGAGGAATTTGGTGATAAATGACACGAAGGGAAATCAATAAATGCTACGGATTCATCCCCTCAAAATATCTATTCGGTCAGAAAGTGACAGATTTATTATAATAAAATAGAAATCAATTCTTACCTACCGCATGCCTTCATAAACAAAAATCTTTCCACTCCTAATCACTTGGCGATTTGTTATAAGCAGAAATTTACCTCATTATCTATAATCTAAGAACAGACTTAAAAAACATTTGAAATAAACATAATCACTTTTACTACTATAAATACTACGGATTCAGTAGTACATGATTCTTAATACTATTGCTGCTACAAATGCTAAATAATAATAATAATAATAATAATAATAATAATAATAATAATAATAATAATAATAATAATACAGTCTACAGAAGACAGACTTTTAGTCGAGTTGGATTTTGATTTTTTTTGTTCAGACAGCAACTTTAGATGCTGATTGAAATGGGATTTTTGGTTCCATCCACATCGTCGCATAGAGGTTTTGTCTATTTGCGAGGAAAGAACAAAAGTAAAAGATGTCAAAGAAATGAACTTGTTTTCATTGAGTTATTTACTTGAAGTGCTCATTTGTTTATAGAGCCAGGTTGTCTCTTTCACTTGTAAACGTAAACCTAAACCAAGTAGCATTCTCCAAAACACACAATTCTTTTAAATAAAATTAACAGTTGAATTGAACATAGTACATAGATGCACATATGTTAAAATAAATACAACAAAATAGTTGATGACAAATGAAAAATTAATTTTCAGTGCCAAGTGAAAAAGAATGGAACAAGCTGGAGATCGGACGGTATATCAACATAGTACATACGGACTAGGAACTCCAAAAGTTGGTGATTTGCTAAGCAAGAACCACTACAACCTGATAAAAACCAGAGATACAGATACAGGGCAAAATAAAAGATAGAACTAAACTGCTGCTTATTATACAAGGGCATACAAGAAAGTTGCACACTAAGAGCTACCAAGAGATCTGACAGATGAGATGGATTGTGCGGAGACAGATGCAGTTGGACTGTTAAGTTCTCTCTCACCATTTCCATATCTTGCTTTTCCACTAATCCTAAATATGGTTTCTTGAGCAATTTCAAAGAACCAGTCATTACTTGGAAGTACACTGCACCCAAAACATAGTTTCGGTTATCCAGTCCAGTCGGAAAAATAAAACCAACATCAAGTTTTTAAATTACACGTGGGGTATAAAGAACAAAAAGATGGTGTTCCATTCAGATCATGTGCAGTAAAGAATACGAATTCCCAGATGACCTTTATCCGAGACCTCACATGAATTTCCCATCAAGGTTTTTGTAAAGATTCATGTTAGATTGTCGCTAGATAGAGAAGGGGATACCTGTAATTCAACTCCATCTGTATATTACTGACATCATGCAACCATTCTTTTAATTATGATTTCCATTGTTTTGAAATGTTAAATGCAAGTTTCAGTGTTCAGTCAATTTCTCAGTATGTCCATTTCCATCTGATTTTAAAATAGTGTGCATCAGTTTGTTCTTCCAATCTTATAGTAAACAGCTAAGTTGCAAATTAAATCCCACATCAGATTTCAGGAAAAAAAAATGTCAGACTAACTTCCTAATCCTATGTTTGAATCTGCCTTCACTTCGCCCTCAATCAAATTTTCAATCAGGTTGGATCCAAATCGCACTGGCACCAACCAACAACAAAAATGCTGCTAGTAAGTAGCATTTCCAGCCTAAAAATTGGCAAGAAACATGATGTGATCAAAGCAAGAGTAAATTGTAAATTGAGGGGCAACAGATCAAAGTCTGGGAGTCACAAAATGCAAATGTGGCGAACTTCAGAATCTGAAATACTCAAAGTATTTACACTTCTCTTTATATATTTGTAATTTTTTATAATAAAATTATCAATCCAGAGTTTGCAGGATCCATCAAATCTGATCCAAATTGGAACAGTTGGGTGGGATCAGCATCAGCTGATCAACTTTTTTCGTGAAATTGGAAAGAATTTTTTTTTTGTAGCGTCAGGTAAAAAAACTGCCAAGAGTGAAAAACATCGTGTCATAAGCTGAACGGTATGATGTAAGAGAATCAAACGGAATGAGCAATGTTTATAAAAATTATGTACTTCATCAAATCTCAACAGATTCAACTCCATATTTTACCAACAGAAATATGCCATTAAACATGATGTATGGCAGTCATCAAATAGAGGAGAAAAGGGGTTCCAGAGTCATGTTACGGAGACAGATTAAGGCACACCGAACATAAACTAGAAGAGTTCACTGTGCTATCAATGTGCGGAAGATTTATTAGCAAAGCAAAGGAGTTGATAATGCGGTTGCATAGAGGCTGAATAGAAGAAGATGCTCAGTGATGTTGAACTCGCAGCAGAGGTGATTTGCTGCAACTTGGGTTTAGGTAGAGGCAGACGCTTGATGCAAGCTTGGGGAAGAAGCATGCATGAGGAGAAGCTGGACAATGAGACTATTGGCGGAGGAACATGGAGATCTTGGCAGAGCTAGATGGAGATGGAAGTGTGGAATCAAAAGTGTTGTTGGATAAAACTAAGCAATTAAATCAGCATTTTATATCTATTTAATAAAATAAAGCTAAAAAACTATTATATTTGTATTAGATATGTTATAGATCATATTTTATTTCTGATTAAATTTTCATTGCTATTTAATGTTTGAATTTATCAGTTATTTAAGCTAAACCAATCTGATTGTTAGGCTTTAGGGACCCTGGTTGAAGTTTATATGGGGTGTGGTTGAGCATTTTAGGTAAAATTTGTCATTTGAGTCGAATGGGCTCATATCGAGTTCAATTTGGCATCAATTCAACCATTTTAAGTTCAAACCGAACTAATTTTGGTTCGGACAGATTTAGTCATTGTTTTCCGATTCAGTTAGAGAAGTTTTGGGATGAGATCCCAATTTATTCCTTTTCCCCATAGCCCACCCAATTTCTCTACCTCCCACTTTTGACCTCATGTTTCTTGTTCCAGTCACTAATCCCAATGCTGCTAGCCATGATCTGCCACGATGAGAGGCAGTGGCCTCTCCACATTCCCTTCCAGCAGTGTGACCTTCCTTCCCTCTCCCTCGTCTCTCACTCCAGCGCCTCTCCTATGCCACAACTGAATTATACTGCAAGCTGTGATTATCACGTGAGGGACAGCAACATTTCTCAATAGAAGCAGATTTTAGCATAATGTAATATGTGCAACCGTGTTTATCTCGTCAATTTCTGCTTCATATGTTAGAACACACACCATGCAAAAGTCAACTCAAAAAATAAAGTCAAATAAGGGGCAAAGAATACATTCGAAAAACCATATTAGATTTATTTTCAACATAAAAAAATGGGATAAAAACACCTATAGGTAGATAAATAATATGTTATGCTCCAAAAAAGGTCATAGAAATATAATGATAGGTTAAATAAATCAAGTTAAACATGTAGCATTTGTGCAGTAGTCACCAAAAAATACCTGTCCGGGTTCATTCCAGTAGCAGAAAATGCAGCCATAACTCTTTCGATGACGTCAATAATAACTTGATGCACATGCCGAGACAAGAATCGACCTTGTCCAAAAAGAATAACAAACTGCATATCCAGATAAAACTACAAAAGCGAAAAAGAAAAGAATCAATAAAGACCAAAGAAAAAAAAGTGATTTCCAATTGGCCGATGACTACGAAGAGATTAAAGTACCTGCTGAAGGCCAAGGGGGCCTAAAGGTCTTTGTCCCTCTTCAATTTCCTCCCAAAAGCTCTGATCTTCTGAGAGCCATAATATGACTGTCTCTGTCAGTCTCATCATTAGCAAGGTTGCGAATCTTTCCCTACCAACAAATATATCTGAGGCTATGGTTGCTATGCTGTTCAATTTTGCATACAGCTCCTAATAACAAAAAATGGTCAGTATGTTTCTAACTTTTAGGGAGGGAAATCCTTGATAAGGAATAACTTCCAATTATTCGAAATCAATTACAAGGACTATACTTCACAATTGAACTGTAGGCTATATAGTTATTAATAACCATGACCTAGTCTTGCAACAAATACAGTAAAGATAGCTGGGAGGACCTAATCAATCCACCTTTTTCATACAGGTTTAGGATCTACATTCTCAATGTTTCATTAAAACATACAAAAAATATTTAATACCAATAACATTCCAAGGAGTACTAATTAAAGCTTAAATAAGTATCCAAGGATAGCTGATGTGCTACAATCTTCTGTTGCAACTAAATACCAAACTGTTGGAAGATATTACAACCTGAAAGATAATGTATTATGTACATGCATAAACATGATTGATTTTATAATTTCATGAATCATACAAAGTTCAGAATATTTCCATTTGATCAAGTCAACTTTGTAAACAGCAATCAAATCAAATTATTCGATATTTTTTCCAAATGAGAAGCTTTAGACAAAAAAATGATCACTACCAAAAAGAAATGTGGACAAGGAAAATTAGGGTTCCTTACAAAGAATACAGTGTATGAGTCAGTGCTAATGTCATATCATTCTGACCCAAGAACAACGCCAGTATGCTACTAATAATTTTTAATCTTGCTCTAAATTCCCTAAAGGTAATGCAAGTGTCTTAACACAGAATACTTTTAGGAAATTGTGAAGTCGCCCTTAAGAAGATCATGATTACATTTAGTCAGTCACATGATTGCATATTCATGCTCTACAAAGCTCTTGCATGATACATAAAAGTCCCTAGGATAACTCAAGGTTCTTCACTGCACAGCATCTAACTTATAGGTCCACTTCAAGACGTTATCTAGTTTCTCTTTTGACTCCAACAATTACTGGAAAATAAATGTGAAAAGAACCAGATTAAACAATCATAGTCTAAGAAGATGGGTTTCATGTCTTGCTGCAACTTCTTGAGGTTCATGTCTTGCTGCAACTTCTTGAGGTGGAGCTAATATTAGTCAAGAATATCAAACTCTTCCTCTCTGTGGAATTTGTTAACTAACCGCATTGCTATGAAACATTACAAATGAAACATTGTAAAATTAAATTTGAAACTATATATACATATATATGTGCGTGTGCACGTGTGCATATCGCACACACAACACAAAAGAAAAAAATAATGTAATTTTTTTGAATGGTGAAGACCCATCTGTAATTGGGTTCATAAATGGGATGTGAAGAGACTTTTTCCCCTTAGGACTTTCCAGTTCCAACAAGGGCTAAAAAAAGTACTTGAAAGTATGGATAATTTGACAAGTGAATTGTGAACAGTAGCTTTTCTGTCCTGCAGCAAGGACTGGAAGGTAGTTTCTGCAGTACATACTGACGTAGGATAAAAGTTTTTCATGAATTTAGCAATAAAAGGAGTCTCCAGAAATAATCAAATTGTATTGTAAAATCACCAAAGAGTCAAACAAATGAGAGTACAACAACAACAATCAAACTTTATCCCATTAGTTGTAGTCGGCTATATGGATCTTTCTACGCTATTGGACTCTAGTCAAACAAATGAGTGTAGTTATAAAAACACTGTACTGGACTGGCTGGTTGGACTGGAACATACCGGTCTTGGATCCAGATCCAGTCTAGTCATCTAAATGGACCAAATGTGCAATCGAACAGGGTAAAACTAGTTGGATCGACTGGTTTTCAATAAACTAGGACAACCAACCAGCAAGAACAGTTTTGTCATTTCACCATAAATTTACAAAATATATTAATTACTCAAATATTATATGGCAAAAGGTCGTTTACAATTTC
>JBAMIE010184220.1:0-12796 GCA_037177295.1 Kaempferia parviflora | reverse complement strand
CCACCGCGAGCGCTTCTCGACTTACCCATGTGGTCGATGGAAAATTTCCATGAGACCGGACCGACCACCGAGAAATAATTAATGAGGCTAACTGAGTTTATCATTTTTTTTTTTTTTTTAATGCTAATGCTAATGCTAATGCTAATGCTAATGCTTCCGTGGTAAACTTCAAAGACCGCTTTTCAAATAGGGGATCCGACAAGGGGTCCACCCGCCCAGAGAGGATAGCGCCGCCTCCGGGAGACCGAGAACGACTACGTTAGTTTCCAAGGTCTCCTCGCCCGTGCCACTGGCTCCGTCTCCGACGATGCCGGCGGCTCCTCTGCAAGAAGTGCAGCTGCGTCGGCCATCTCACCTTCTAGTGTCGCAATTTCCTCAACACCAAGTATCCCTCCGCCGCCGACAAGGAGAAGGACGATGTCGCCTTCCAGGCGGGCAGATCAGGAAGTCGAACGGACTCAAGGATGAAAGCAGCGATGAGGAGGAGGAAGAAGAGTGACTGCTCGGACTCTGATGTGGATCCTGAGATCGAGAAGATCATTGCCGTTGGGTATGAAGTCAAAGAAGAGCACTGACGACAAGAGGGTGGAGGATTACAAAATGGTTAAGGTAAGCCATCAGCACAGAGGGAGGAGGTCCAAGAAGAAGAGTGGAAGGAAGAGGTCTAAGGAGAGTGATGAATTCGACAGTGACATGTTCTTGCACTCCTTCAGTTAATGATCCACATTATAGTCTAAGCTTCTGGCAGACTACTTTTATCTATTGTGATTTGGACAATAACAAATTAGCATTGTCAATTATTCTGAGCAATTAGTTTGCATACTCAATTAGTTGATTAAGATCCATACGAGGATATGCCCCCCTTGTATGGATGGTGTTTTTGCAGGACTTGGTCACTCAAAATTGAGTGATTGAAATTAAAAGTCATCTGCTATTCTTTTTTTGATTTCTATCAATTGTTTAAAGAGTTGCTGAATGGTTAGGTAGAAGAAGATTAGATCAAAAGAGGTTGCTGGATGAAAACAGACCTTTCTATCTTGAAGACCTTCTTCTGTTTTGAAAAATGCTTAGGTGAAATGGATCGTTCACCCATCAACATCATGAAGAGACATGGCTCTACTTATGAAGCAAAATCAACACTACATTTCTCACAGTGAGTCTCTCTACTCACAACAGTGTGAAAAAATTGTTGAAGGTTTATCTGTTTTGTCAATTTTTGTAAATTGTTTGGAAGGAAAAAAAATTTGTGTTTGTTTCTAAAGAGTATGAGAGAAAAGTTTACCATTGTTAATATTTCAGCAAGTTTTAAGTATTAGAAGACTTGCTTGCCGTGTTTGTCTCTGTAGTAGGAAACAAACACGCGGGATGAATTTTGACTTGTTCAGCCTTTGACTTGGAATGTGCATGGGACGCCATTTAACCCCCAAACTCTAATTCCAGCCTCAAACACGAAAAAAAAGAAAGCAGAGGAGATCTAATCGATCAAGCAGAAACTAAAGTCAGAAATGGGGAAGGGAATTCTGGAGCTGCAGCTGGTCGATGCCAAGGGACTTCAGAACACTGATCTAATCGGTATCTTTCTCTCTTCTTTTTTTCTTTTTCTTTTTCTTTTCGACGATATAATTGGCTCTAGAATTCAAAGGATCCTGGTAATTTGGTAGCAGGAAAGATAGATCCTTACGTGTTGATCCAGTACAGAGGCCAAGAACACAAGAGCAAGATCGCTCGAGGTCAGTCAACCCGTTTAAGTTTGACTTTTGTGCTCTCCTCTTGGATCACCTTCTGATCTTCTTATAATTGAGTTTCAGGTCAGGGAAGCAGCCCTACGTGGAACGAGACGTTCAGGTTCTTGGTTCGCTCGCCGGCGGCGGTGGCGGCTGCAGACCACCAGAACCAGCAGCACAAGGTCACGTTGAGGGTCATGGACCATGACACCTTCACCTCCGACGACTACCTCGGCGAGGCCACGTATGTAAAGAAGATTTTGTTATGGCATTTTTGGCGGGATTGATTGATTATTGTCTAGCTCTTCGGCTATTTGACGACGTAGGATCTACGTGGGAGATTTGATTGCTCGAGGGGTGGAGGAGGGGGCGGCGGAGCTGCAGACTACCAAGTACAGGGTGGTGCTTGCCGACCGGAGATACGGCGGAGAGATCCGAGCTAGTGTTACCTTCACTAACAAGGAGGTAATTCCTTAATTAGTGAAAGCCAACATATTTTTCATCCTAAAAATATCTTTATTTATTCTAATATTGTTATAGTAATTACGGTTTTAGTGGCTATAACACATAGCAAAATTTGATCAAATTATTATACATAAAAATACTCTTCTATCAATTTAATCCAAATTACTTAAACTTAATTAAAATCGTTTCAACTTATTAGCCAAAATCATTTTAAAATTATTGTACAAGTTATGAGGGTAATTGTGACCATTGTACTATTAGTTATAATAATTTTGAAGTGAGAACTTTGTTATGTTTGGTTAGACGGAAGAAGAGTAAACAGGAGAAGAGTCTGGTGGATGGAAACACAGCTTTCGCTCCTAAGATTTGTTTAAACATTTCTGTTTGTTTTGTTAGAGTTTGTTTATGGAGATTGCCAATGTGATTGGTTATGAAAGATTAGCTACTTGTATTGTTTGGTTCAGACACTTTGTTATTAGTTTTGTGTTGTAGCAAGTTTATCATATTAGCAGCGTTGTTGGCTACAGATAAATTGTGTTAAATAGGTTTTGCCGTTTTGAATACAATTGTGAATACTAAATCATGCTAGCAAGTTTGTAAATTATTCTAAAAAAAATTGATATTATGATAATACCATGCATTTCCATTAGGATTAATGGAGGTTTTAATATATAGGGTGTTAGTTTTATAGATCAAAACTGCTATTTGTTTGTGAATTTTTAGCTATTTAGATTCATGAAATAATTTTATTCAAAATTGCTAATGATTTTAAATTGATGTAAATTGAAAAAAGAAGACATAATATAACAATGGTTATGTGGTAAAAAGTGATTTACTGACCTTCAACGTTTTATGTGATAAAAAGTGATTTGCTGGATTTCAATGTCCCCGTCAATCCGTCTCTAGGTTAATACGAAAGAGGTAAATCATAACTAATTATTAGTCATTGGTGCAGTGATCAATGCATGGAAAAAAATATGCTAAGATGTATTGAATTACGACCTTATAACTTAATATAATAATATTTTATACTTCCGTCATCGCTCAAGGGGACAATGTTTATGCATCTAGAGTAATCGAAGTTTTTAAAACGGTCAATTGAAAGTTTTGCAGGCTTTGAAAGGCAAATTTAAAAGCATAAAAGGTGTACAATCTTACAGGACACTTTTTGCACTTAAAATGATAAAATAAAAAGCAACAGCAATTTCACCTAATTAATAAATAATTTTTTAATGAACACCTAAAAATTATTAACTGATAAACTATCTGCTATAAAGTACTTCTCAATTTATCTAATGAACGATTAAAAACTCTCATGGGATACGTAAACTATAAAAAAAAACCATACTTTACGCAAACTATAAAAAAACCATACTTTTAATATTTATCCAAGACTTTATAATCCTCTTCTAAGCATAGGACAGAATTTTAAATACAAATTTGTTGAAGAGATCTTTACAAGGACAGCTAACCATTGAGGATGGGCAAACAATCTTACAACTCATCCGATCGATTGTTGAGCTATACATATTTTCTCTTAACCTCCAAGTCTACTACATTCCAATACTCCATAATATGAGATTATTA
The DNA here is from genome assembly GCA_037177295.1 of Kaempferia parviflora. Lineage (NCBI taxonomy): Eukaryota > Viridiplantae > Streptophyta > Magnoliopsida > Zingiberales > Zingiberaceae > Kaempferia > Kaempferia parviflora. The sequence continues at coordinate 9,020 of JBAMIE010184220.1, read as the reverse complement.
CTTACAATGAATAGCCATCTTAATTATGCAGGTATAGTGCCCCCATTTAATGATAATGGCATATCACCATCTGAACTCGAGGGACCCTCGAGGGTGGTCTCTTGACTTTTCTTTTCCTCTTCCTCTAGGAACCCTTGTTTGAATCTATCATAATTTGTCGGTTCACTTGGTTTGAAGGGTCGCTCGCCCAGGACTTGAACCAAATCATCTTGGTGCAGAACTTCGTTCTTGAGCAGGAGCTCTGCGATTTGCGTGACATGATCTTTGTGCTCTTTTATCAGTTCCAGCGTCTTCTCGTATGCCTTGGAAATCCACTCTCTCACCTCACCGTCGATGATGGCTCCCGTCTTGCTGCTGTATGGCTTGGAGAGTTCGAAACCATCTTCGCGTTGGGGAAAGGAGAGAAGTCCAACCTTGTCACTGAAACCATAGACCGCAACCTGCGCATAGGTCATTTTTGTGACCTTCTCTAAGTCATTTTGTGCGCCCGTAGAGATTTTTCCAATCAAAACCTGAAACAATCAGTCATGTTATTTCTATTGGATTGATCGAACCCAACAGAATTTAGCTGTGTAAAGTAGAATTGTAAGATGTTACAGAGACTTTAGGAGTTATGCAGATTACATTATTAAATTGCAAATAGCATTAGACAATCACTGCAATCCTTGGGACAGATCATGAACAGGAAACAAAGGGATGTGAATATACAATCCCAAGTGAAGTCTAAGTTTTCAGATTTCGAATGGGGTTGATGTGGTTCTAGTTTAACAAATGAGTAATTAAGCTAAAAGCACAGAGTAATAAGATATCAGTTGTCAGAAATGTATGTTAATGAAGTTCATCAAGTGTGTGATTACAGTTGTAAGTTCCACAATATAATGTTCTCATGAAATCAGAAAATACTAGAGAAATACATAGAAATTATCAGAAGTTAAAGTGTTAAGATACATCATCCCGTCAACAGCAAGTACCAATTGAAGTAGTAGTCCCACCAAGGCACCAAACGAGTTATGAATATAATAGACTAGCGTTTGAAAAAGATACCAACAAGAAGCTTCATCTTGGACTAGTCTTACTAATTATTCATTCAGGGTTATACATCAGCTCCAGGAAATAAATGCGTACCAAATTCAATTCATGTAGACATTGTGAAGCTGTGCAATAGGAGGTGGAAGGCCAAATCAATTTAAAGAGAAAAAACAATAGAAGAAAAACGTCAAAAGACATTTAGTTTATTAATTTTTTTATCCTATTTAATCAAGTATTAGTAAAGAATGACATTTTGTAACGAGTGCCCTTTTATCTGTCTAAACATTAAATTAAAGGATCCAGTTCAATTATAACATACCACTTTTAAGGAAAACACTAATCAAATGCAATGCACAAACTAAAAGATATTAAAAAGGAGAGTTTGTTTAGAAGGGTAGTTCAAACCTCTTCAGATGCTCGTCCACCTAGGGTCATGCATGTCATGTCAAAGAGCTGCTCTTTGGTCATCAAAAGGTTTTCATTAGGGATATATTGAGCAAATCCCAGAGCTGCAGTACCTCGAGGAACAATTGTTACTTTGAGGAGGGGCTCGGCATGCTCCAAGAACCATCCAGCAACAGCATGACCAGCTTCATGGTAAGCAACAGTTCTACGTTCCAACTTACTGATTACCTTTAAAAAAAGTATATTATGTAAGATTTGCAGAGAATGAATGACTTAGAGATAGATAGCCTGAAGATGCTCAGCATATCCCTACATTACATTTAAACCATCAAAAAGACTCAAAACTTCTCTAGCAGAAATCACAGCTGTTCAATAGCCAATCAATAGACAAATCATTATAGTGTCATTTTCAAGTATCCAAATTTGTTGTCATTACCATTAGCTGAAATCTAGGTAAAAAGATAACGCGATAAATTTTGGGGAAAACAATGATAAGTAAAATGAAATTACCTTATTCTTCTTCTCCAATCCACCAATGATCCTATCAATAGCAGCCTCAAAATGTTGCATCGTCACTTGTGTTTCTTCACTTCTAACAGCAATTAAAGCTGCCTCATTACAAACATTAGCAATATCTGCTCCAGCAAATCCAGGAGTTAAAGCAGCTAATCTTTGGGAGTAAAATGATGGCTCATTGTCTAGCTTGATCTTTTTAAGATAAATCTGGAAGATCTGTTCACGGCCCTTAATATCAGGCTTATCAATTGTTATTTGCCGATCAAATCGTCCAGGTCGTAGCAAGGCTTTGTCCAAGATATCAGGTCTATTTGTACCAGCAAGAACAACCACTCCTGATGTTGTCCCAAATCCATCCATCTCTACCAGTAACTGGTTCAGTGTGCTTTCTCGTTCATCATTGCCACCTGCAAAACCTCCACGACCTCTTGCTCGGCCAATGGCATCAATTTCATCGATGAAAATTATACTAGGAGCACATTGTCTAGCTTCTTGAAACAGGCTTCTTACTCTGGCCGGTCCAACACCAACAAACATTTCCATAAAATCAGACCCTGAAATTGTTAGGAATGGAACAGCAGATTCACCAGCAGTTGCTTTCGCAAGAAGTGTCTTTCCTGTGCCAGGAGGTCCTACAAGAAGTGCACCTTTTGGGATTTTAGCTCCCAGCTCCTCGTACTTTTTAGGATTTTTTAGAAAGTGCACAAACTCCATTATTTCTTGTTTGGCTTCATCACAGCCAGCAACATCTTTGAAATACACCTAGCTTATGTGTAAAGGACAAATTAGGATAGACATACAATAAAGAAAATACAGGAAGAATAAGGTCTAGCAAACAGCTCATTTAATTCAGTAAAAAGCAGCACGCACACAGCAGACAATTAGTTACTTGTCATCACTACTAAAGTAAAACAAAAAAAATAGAAGATCAACTTTCTATTCATTGTCTTGTTAATCAAAAAAGGGAAAACAAGAAAAACTAAGAAGCCTAATAAAGATGACATGCTTGCCTTGTTTTTTGAGTTCTTATCCATCTTGGTCACCTGAGCCTTCCCAATGTTAAAAATACCTTGGCCACCCCTTCCTGAACCACCTACATTGACTCCACCTTGAATTCTTCTGCCCATAAAGTAAAGAAGACCAAAAAAAAAAGCTGTTGGAGCAAACTTTAGCAGCTCTTGATACCAAACTACCTCAGAGATATAAGTTACTGGAACATAGTCATGTGGATCTATGCCCAATGCTTCCTGCGCTTCCTCCAGCTTTTCTTCAAATGATCCCAAGCTTCCAATATTAAAATAGTACTTGCACTGGCTAGGTGCATGTTTAGGATGAGCATCAGCTGAACCTCGAATTTCATCGTCATGTGCCCGGTTGTTTATTTGAGGAGTGCTTCTGACATAAACTTTTGCAACTGATTTGTTTGATACAACAATGCGATCAACTAAACCTCTCTCTAATAGCTTGGTTTTGAACTCTTGGAAACTAATCTGGAGAAACAAAACTTTGCATCAGAATAGCAAAATTTTAAGATAGAAGCCAAGAAAATCAGAAAAGGAAAGCCACTGAATGGAATTATCAAGTGCATTATGTACGATTGAAATTTTACAAATGAATGTGATTACATAAATTAATAAACTTTAACCTTTATGTCCGAGAATCCATGTTTGGACCTATGAGGTATTATCGATGAAAATGAGACCGAACAAGACGGCAAGCCGTCCTTGCTGTATTAGTGGTTTGGATACAAAAACAATAAAAGAAAACATAAAAGTTTATATGCCAATTCACAGTGGTTGTTATAGCATTCAAAACTGCAGCAACTAAAAGCAAAATTGTTGCATCATCCTCCAAAATAGTCAAGTCCTTTATTAAATCATATCTTAGACATTGACAATACCAATGAAAGATGCAAACTTGCCCAGTTAGCAAAAGGTAGACAGGCACTCTGCTAAAATAGTTGACAGCTCAAGGTGCAGAGAAAAAACTGGACAAACAATTGGGTTATTCACAAACATCTTTAAAGGATTTAGTGCATGTTATTAGCCATTAGCCTAAAACCAACCAATTACAGTATCAAAGGCGGTAAAATTTACTCATAAGTTATTAAGGACACATATGTCAAACTATGTGCCATACCCATTCATAAGTGGAATGATGAGCGCTAATTTGAACTACCAGTTGAATATATTGCAATTTTCATGAGGTGCAAGTCTATGCATGTTATACAATAGTATTCAGCCTTGAAAATTTACAGTTGTAGACAGAAAGCAATTGTTTAATAGGAAAATAAAACTATTTAGATGGCTTAAAAATTAAATGAAAGGCTGACCTCTTTCTGTTCAGATGAACCTGTAGAGAAGGATGAAAGCAATAGGCCAATAAATAGAAGAGGAGCTACAAAATTTTGTATTTGTTATCTTCTGGGTTTGAATCGCCTGCAGATAAGAAAGAGCAAATGGTTGAGAACAAACTGTCTAGTTAAATCTTCATAGCTTCGGCAAACATATAGTTTGAGAGGACAACCTGAAGTTTGAAAAGAGTAAAACATATCCACAATGTATAGACTTGATTTACAGGAACCTGAGGCTGTGTTTGGGAATCCAAGATCTTTGTTATTTTATTTTCAATAAATTAAAAACCTTGAGATGAATTTTTTTTTATTTAAACAAAAACTATTTGGTAAAATCTAACAAAAAGAGTTTTGAAAAGAATGAGAATTATGAAATCTTGCTAGGCAAATCACACACTTACTTTGAATGGCCATCTTTTAATGAAAAACAAAATATATATATTTCAAGCATTTTTGTAAGAAAACGATGTAGTAGTATAAAATCTTAACAAATTTAATATTATGCAAATATATCTACAAAATATAACAAATTAAAATAATACATAAGCAATCAAAGGTTTAATAAATTTTATTAATTAGACTAAATAATTATCCTTATCGTAGTGTTAAGAAATAATAACTTAGACTATCAATAAAATACAAAGTGTATTTTATGTGAAAATATATAAGTTTATGTGAAAAATACATAAGTGAAATGAAAACAAAAATATTAGAAGAAAATTATTATAAAAAAGTAAAAATAAATAAAAATGGAAATTGTAATTATATATTAATGTTGGGGCCAATGGTGAAATTATACAATTGTGTGAACTGCAATGAAATTATAGTTAAATAAAGAATTTAAAATATATAGCAGGCCAAAGAAAGTATAATTTGATTTCAAAATTTTAGGGGTGAAATGAAAAACTAAAATCTTTTAGGAGAATTTAAGATGTGTAAGTTGAGCATCAATTTAGGGGCTCCATTGAAAATTTTATGAAAAAAAATAAGATAGAGTGATGAACAATAAAAGAAAGATCACTAGTAGAATAACAATAAAATCTATTTTCCAACAGTGACAATTTCTATTCAAATATGGCATCATTAAGAACTAAGGTTATGTTGTTACTAATACAGAGGTCATTTAGATCTTTTTCATAATTATCTTAGGTTTTCTTGGATCACTTTTAACTTACACCATATCTAATTGATTGAGTTTCTCCACTTATTTCCAAGTCATTCATATTATCATAGTCCATTTTGTCACATTTTATCACCTATCAAGGTTAAACTTAATTTCCCAAAAATAATCACATTTTTATTAAAACCTCATGCATATATCTTAACATTTATTTCTTTACTTGACATTCTGAGAGAACGAGGTTAACAATATCAATTATAAATAATTTCCAGGCTAAGGTTCCATTTGTTTTACTGAAGATTTTTTTTTAATATTTTGCGTAATAGAAAATTCACAGTCAATAATTTTTTTTGCAGTAAACTTTCTTTTGGTGATAGGCTTTTGTTGAGAAAAAGTAATTCCCTTTAAAAGGAGGAAGTTGTTTTCCCTACTCATCCACAAACATTTTTCTTTACCAATAAATTTCTCCTGTCCTCCAATCCCCATTCTCCTTTATGCAGGTTGATCAATTTAGGGAAGTTACTATAGCAGAACAGGTCAAGCAAAAGTCAGTCAATCTGGCCAGATCAAGTAGGTCCAGCAGTCCGGTCGAGCTAGGTGGTCCAGGTGGTGGACCAGTCAAGCCAAGTGATCTAGACAAGAGTGATTTGATCAGGTTGATCAACTTGGCTTGCAGGGTGGTCGAGCAAGCCTAGCGAGTCAGACAATCTAAGCAGTTCAAGTAGGTCGAGTTGTCTAATCCATTTAGGCTTATTTGTTTGAGCAGTCCAAGCAAAACAATGGCTTGAGGGCTAGTCAAGCCAATCGGTCTGACGAGTAGTTGAGCTGATTGTGCTGAGAGGCTAGTCAGTCTAGTTGGGCCGACTGAGCTAGAGGGTCAGTCAAATTGGTACGCTAGTCGGGGTGGTTGAGTTGGCGAGCTAATTAGCACATTTGATTGAGACAATCAATCTACACAATCTAGTACGTTGGAGCGGACTAATCGATTCAATTGAGTTGGATGATCCAACCATTCATCAAGGGGGGCCAACCTATTCAAGTGAGCTAGTTGGTCTGGATGATCTAGCAAGTCTGGGTGGGTCAGATGAGTTGATCAGTGTCATCAGATAGGCCTACTTGAGCAGTTGAGCCAAATCATTTGATACCAAAAAAAATACTTTCGATACATTTTAGAATAGATCCAAACAATAAAAAATAATCCATTTTCTGAAAATGATTTTTTCAAAAATATTTTTTCTACAAATAGGTTAAAAAACCAAATCCAAACCAATTCAACTAAAATCAAATGAAAATTTTTCGACCTAACTGAACCGACCGAACTTTCCAACAAAAATCAAGCAAATGAACCGATAAAATATCGGTTAATTCAATTTTTAATCGAAATAACCGAACTTATATGGCCAATCATGTGACACGGTCTCCACGCAACACGACTGTGTTAGAAGACAAGGTCAAGCCGTGTGACCTGCTAGCGTAGCATCAGTTTATTCAGTTTAACTGAATTATGAATTTGAAAATTGAAATTGAACTGAATTACCCTAAATAAATATTTTCTTTATAAAAAAACTGAATTCCTGAGATAACCGAATCAAACTTTTAAATTCGGTCGGTTAATTCGGTTTAACCGAACTTTTGCTCACCCTATCTACAAATAAGTCATTTTCCTATAAACTAGGAGACTCTAAGCAACACACCACAAACACTATTGCCTTCTAATTGCTGATATTTTGACTTAGTCCCATTCAGTTCAACCTTAGTTCTACTTAATGTTAAATAGTTAATTGCTAATGTTTGTTGCTAGAAATTATATTTTAGAGATAAGAATTGAGCTAATCATTTAAAAGAGAATCATTAGACAAACAACAAGTAGTTCTACCATGGTAATGACATTATATTTTACTAAATTTTGTTGCAGTATTCTAAGTGTGTAGCGTAGTATTTGTTTTGTGCTTGTATCCTTATTGAATTGAAAAAGCACATTGGGTTATGAAGATGAGGGGGTAATGGCCAATGCATTCACTATCTATCCCATAAACTTACGTCAAAATAGGGGAAACTAGTTCCTCCCCTCACCCTATAAAACCACTTATCCAAAGAATCCTTAAATGATGGTCATTTTTGATGGAGTATCACCATACCTTTAGCCTATTTAACAAAATATGGGAAAGAGTATGATGAAATTACGACCATGTAATTTAACCATCATGCACCTTTAGAATCTGATGTGTTGTTTGCATCGTCTTTAGGGATCTCCTTATCCTTCTGACGGTAGCTATCGTAATCTATGAACAAAAAATAAATCTTGGTCAGTAAAAGGAGGTTCCAGGCGATAATAAATCAACTTAACCCACAAGATCAATTACTTTTCTCGCCGGAAGATCCACCGGAGAAAAATCGCCTAAAACTAGGATTCGCGAACAGAAACCTCAGATCCAATAGTTGACTCCCTGAGCCGACGGCCTTACTCGCTCCGACTCGAGTCAGATAACCCCTCGCAAACCCTAGTCCGGCGCCGTCGCATTCGAACGCCGATACCAGAATGTCGCCGGAAACCACATTCCGAGCGCTACGAACACAGGAGAGAGCAACCTAAGTGATCAAACCGGATTATTTCACCGAGAGGAGTGAATCGTCGAATGAGAAACGGAGGCGGAGGGACGAGATCGTACCTTGGAGGATCCGGAGCGCGCGGATCGCACGAGGCAGCGACCCAGCCAGGAGAAGCGCATCTAGATCGAGATCGAGATCGGGATCGGGATCGGAGAGATGGCGAGGGGGGTGGGACGAGGAGAAGGGGCGGAGCGGGAAGATCAGACAGCGTCCACGGTTTTTATTGCGGTTGGGGCGGCTACCAGTGCCGGAGCAGGTTCGGGCCCCTGGTTTGAGGACGAGAGAGTGCCAAATACAATTGGCTGGCGGGTTTCGGATTTGAAAGCTGAATTGCAGATCCGAATCCGATCATTCGGATTATTTTTTGCACAAAACTCTTTCTTGTAAGTCTTCCATCGGGAAGTGCTATCTCTGTAGTTGGGATTAGGCGTTTAAATGTCTAATTAACTACTTTAGAGAGTTTAACCGTGCATTATAGTCCGGGGCATAAATATAAATAATCCTAATGTCGTTGCTTTCTATTAATACTACGAAGTTTGTAAAAGATTTTGAAAATATTTTATTGGAATAACATCGCTCATCTTAAATGGTCTAATATTATCAATTCTATAGTAAAATATAAATAGATAAATTATAAAAAGTATTTTACCTAAACATAACAGTCTTTTACATGGAGAAGATCAGATATCGAACGAGATATTTTTACATCGGGAATTGATTTCAAGACTAGAGTTGTCAGATAGGTCAATCTGTGACGGGGCGGGTCGGCCTATGGCAGGCCGGTCATTTAGCAAGGAGAGGCGGACCGACCCGTCATCTTGGTGGATTGGGAAATCTCCAACCCAATTCAATCCAAGATGAGTTGCGGATTAGGCAGGTCAACCCACTAACCCATCAAAAGTTTCATATCTTTAGGTGGCGTTTGGTTCATGGGTTTAGGAATGAGAGAATGGAATGATAGTAAATGATAGTGTTTGGATTGTGGGT
>JBAMIE010184197.1:0-12798 GCA_037177295.1 Kaempferia parviflora | reverse complement strand
GTTTTCTTCGAATTTAAAGGAAACAACCGGAGCAACTCCTACTACAGGTGAGAAGCACTTACTTCCTTCGCTAATCTTGCCTTACGAATTCTATTTCTCGGTGGAGACGACGAAACTTCTTCTCTTCCGAAATCCCTTGTGTGGCCGGCCCTTAGGGAAGGAGAAAACCCTTCTTGACTTGCTCTCTAGGGAACCTAGGGTTGAAATTTGGGGAAAGAAGAGGAAGGCTGGTCGGCGAAAACAAGGATGAAAGGGGCTGTTCGGCGTGTTTTCGGCGCAAGGAAGAGAAGAGGAGGAGAGGGAAATAATATCTAAACCCTCTCTTATCCCCTATTTATATAAATCCTAAGGAGATTTATTCTCAACTTCTTTTACTAATTCCTTAAAAATTTTATTCTTAATCTTTAACTAATTCTTTCTTTAATTAAACGATTTAATTATTTTCTTTTAATTACTAACGACTTCCTTTTAAATCGTTTCCTTTTAATTAATTTCTTTTAACGACTTCCTTTTAAATCGTTTTCTTTTAATTAATTTCTTTTAATTATTTCCTTTCATTATTTCTTGGAATCGTTAATGTCAATTGCTTTTAAATCATTTTCTTTTAATTAATTTCTTTTAATTATTTCCTTTCATTATCTCTTGGAATCGTTAATGTTAATTCCTTTTAAATCATTAAAAGGAATTTAAATTAACAATTTCCTTTTATGCTAAGGAAAATTATTATTTTATCTCCTTTAATTAAATTAAATCTAAAGATTAGATAATATCCTTAGACTAGCCCATCTAAGGCCCATTAAGCCCAATAAGACTAGAACTTATAGTGTAGAAATTTCGGGGCGTTACATATCTAGTATACCCGGAAGATTTAATTCAATCCATAATTAGAGGTCAAAGGTTAAGTTTTGTAGCTAGATGAAGGAACATTATCTACATACATAACATTCATCCTCTTGGGAAACAAAAAAATGACTTCTTTTCCTAATTACCCTTTGTTGGCCTTCTGTTTGCGTTAATGCAAATTGCTCGAATTCACACTATTAGAAGCATGGTTATCAAAATTAGTATCAGTTTTGGGAATCAGACAGTCAAAAGACTTGTGTAGGAACTGTATTGGTACAACTGACTAAATTGGAATTCTTGATAAAAAAAGTTTAAATAATGAAAAAGACTAATATCTTTTTCTGCAACCCTAAACCTACCAGATTTCAAATAACAACACAAAGTACTATTGATATCACAAAATGGTGATGTTTTACAATGATCAACACTAATGTGGTGTTGTTATTCGAAGAACAGAATCATGGGTGGTGTTGGCTTCCAAGGATGATCACCATTGTGGTGTTGTTATTTGAAGGCCAACACCACGGTGTTGTAATGATATCACAAAAGGGTGGTGCTCAAAAAGATTTTAAAATTTTAGACTTTGAGGTAAATTTCACGGACTCATAACTGCTAGTGGGGGTCTACCCTCTTCGAGTACATGTTAATTTTCAGACATCCAAATCCCTAGGTCCATCAATGAATTTCGATTAAAAGTCAAAACCTATTAATGGACCTAGCAGACTCTCATTTGACCCATTCCAAGTCTGGTAGGGGGCCCCAAGTCCTAATATGCTCTAAGTTATCAGCTTGAAGACATTTCCAATAATGCTTAAAAGGTTTTTAAAGTTTCAGACTCTGAAGAAATTAATACAAAATCCATAACTTCTTGTAGGGGTCTCTTAACTAGGATACCACACCATAAATACTTACCCCTTTCAGTACATGTTAATTTTCAAAAATTCAAATTCCTTAGGTCCATCGAGTTTCGGTTAAAATCCATTGATGAACTAACAAGGTCTGATTGGATCCATTCTAAGTCTGGTAGGTTTCTGCAGTGCATCGGAGTCCAAATATGCCCTAAGTTATTAGCTTGAAGGCATTTCTAACAATGCTCAAAAGATTTTAAAGTTTCTGGCTTTAGTTTTGATATTCGAATAACAACTACAATGGTGTTTATCCCTGTAAGCCAACGCCAATCAACATTTCACGTTGGTGCTAATATTAGAATAACAACACCATAGTAGCATTGATCCTTAGAAATTAGCACCACTGTTTGTGAGATCAATAGATTTCATTGGTTTTGATATTCAAATAACATCACGTGTTAATCCTCGAAAACTGTGTCAAAAGGTGATTCGCTCGCCCACCGTCCCCGCCAATCCGTCCCTAGGCCAACACGGAGGAGGTAAATCACGAATTGATCCTCGAAAACCAGCACCAAGTTGGTGATGTTTTGATGAAATCAACATCCAGGTGGTGTTGATTTAATCAAAACAGCACAAAAATAATTTGTTTATTTTAATTATTTAATTATTAAATTATTAAATTTTTTATTTCTCTTTTTTAATTTTGTTTTATTTTTCTCTTGTAAATAGCTATTTAAAAAAGATTATATATATATATATATATATATATATATGATTTTATAATTTTTTATTAAACTTCTTTTGTGTATTTTTGTATTGAAATTCTAATTTTTTTTTAAATAATGGATAAATTTAGGAGATGTTCATGAATTTAATGATGCATTTAAAAAAAATGATTTTTTTGGTCATTAATGACTTTTGTATGAATCTCCTTGATGAAATAATTTAATATTTATTTAATTTTTTGATTTTGTTCGTTTGGTTCAGTTTAAATAAAGAAAATTAATTTTTGAGGTATAATCAGAAACAAGTGTGCCCTATGAGAATTTTGAAACTTAGGTGGTTCTTTGGGAATTACGTAACTTTTAAGTGTTAATAAAATAACATTTTAGAAATTATAAAAGAATATTATATGATTGGGCTAAATGTAGCCTTTAGATTATGGATAGATAGTATATCATATTTTATTAATATAGAATCAGTAACTAAAAATATATTGATATTACTATCATATATACTAATGTACATTTTATTAAACAATATTAGATATTAATGTATTATTGACTAAAATATATCATTGTTTAAAATTTAATAGAGAATGGAGTTTTGAGACAGTATTGATCTCGAGAGGTAATATATTCTTTTTCAATCAATAGTACCATCTCTTAATTAACACTAGATGAAGAGATGGATGAGACGCTTTGTCTACTTAGTGTTATATTACATGCATCAATAAGGCGAGTCTTTTGATGGATGAAAAGAAGAGTTGGATGATGTGATCGGTCTACTTAATGGTAGATCTTATGAACCGACAAAGTTATTCTATTGATTTTACATGAAATCTTAGGCAATATGGAGGTGAGAAATTTGAACTAGAATTCCAGATAGTAGCAAGGGCAATATATTTCTCGCTTGTATATTTTTGATAGTATTCAAGCTAGGATTGAGTAAGAGTTGGTTAGGTTTGTTTGTTTAAAAAACTCAATTGAATTTTACAATTCCAATGTATTCTATCCTTTTATGTCAAGATTTGATGAGCTTTCAAATAGTTTCATTTTGTTTTTAATGGATTTAGTTTATTTCTAGGCAATTTCTTTGAATCTCTACTTTCTTTCAAGTTCTCAATTAATCCTTATGAGATGATTGAGTTCTCAGAAAAGATTGGATCATCCTTTGTCGATGCCGATACAACACGGGTGATCCATATTAGTATTGCCTGATTTTGACTCCCATGATTAAATGTTTCGTTCAGTTCTCAAAACAAAGTTCTTGCTTTATGGAAAATACTTGAAGAGTTTGTATGAGATTTGATTGAGCACATTCGTATCCGTATTGCTTGATTAGAATAATAACAAATGAAATAAAATTTCTTTTTCTCCAGGGCCATTTCAGGTCATTGATGAACATTTCAACACAGTGCTTCCAAATTACTATGATGCCATTGGCTTGATGCTTATGATTCGCATCATACACCAACACCAGGTACCTTCATAGAATAAATTAATAAAATAGTAAAGTCCTCCATGGGATATTTTGTTATTTTATTCATATGTAGTTATAAACAGTAGGACAAACATGGATCGTGATAATGAATGTGTTGATATACTATAAAAAGTTATCCTTGGTACTTGTTCAAATCTTTTACTTTTCCTCATTTCCTTCAACTCTGTATCAATGTAGGTTTCCATTATCCCAGCCCATCCTGTCACCCCTCTCCTATTTCTTTGTTCATCTGGAACATCCTCCCACCCTTACTTCATGACAACTGAACATTATGCTCCCTTGTTTATGCAATGTATCCTGTGTTGGTGTTTCTCCCTGCTGGACAGCCAGTTTATAGGATGCCAGTCGCAACATCGAACTTGAAGGCCCACTGCATTAATATTCTCTTATCTGGACTACTTTTTGACTTCTATATGATATCTGATCATGGTTCCTACAACTTGAAATCAGCTCATGACATCCAACTGTGATTTTGTTCCATGCAACATCGTCATGTTTTTTTTCCATGCCTTCATAGTATATTGATGATTTTCTTACATGCAAAAGCTCATAGAAGTGCAAAAAAAAAAAAAAAAAAATCACTTCATTCCTCTTCCTCCCCATCTCTTTCAAGACCACCCTTCTAAACCAACCGCTTTGATTTCTCTACAAAACCACTTAGTCTAACTTTATTTTCCTACTTTGAGTTTCATGTTGGGCATGACTCATTATTATCATCAAGTTTTGTCTCCCAACTATTCAGTTGGTTATATGAATCTTATCCCTACAACTTGCCAAACAGTTATATTAGTCCCGTTTGAGATGTTTATTATATTATTTTCATGATGCTACACTATATAAAACCCTCGTTGGCATTTTACATGCTTGAATATATTTTTTTTCCCTCTTCTCCAACTTGTCATGGTAGAAATGCCTTACTTAAGAATGGGTTTGGCCATCCATCTACATGTGTAGGAAGGATGCAATCTTTGATTAGCAATCTTTGTTTTACAATATTTATTCACTTCGTTAAGTGGAGACTAAGTGCTTTTCCCATTAACTGAAAACCTTTTGCTGCATATGTAAATACTAGAAGTAATCAGCATATTGCTACACTTACTGTTATGCAATGGCATATTCAACAGCCCTCTTTTGCATGTCTGTCTTCCTTCTAGTCGTATTGATATCTAAGAATATATAACATTGACAAGGAAATTCCACCTAATCCTTGACTGTTATTGCAGTTGATTATGTTTAGGCGCCGAATTCCATGCCTGGACTCATTCTTAGACAAGGTATTGTTGCAAATACCTTTTATAGTTGTAGAGTTCATTTGTCCCTTTTTGTGTAAATATATCTTCATTAAAGTTATTTATTTTGGTCATTTTTAGATGGTTGACAATCTTTATCTAGGTGAAGGGCTACCTTCACTTTACATGGAAGACTAATTATGTAGACGAAAAGTGTTAACTTGGATCTAATGAGATTGGCTTTGATTGTGATATAAGATATACATGCTTTCTCTCTCTAGTGGGAAGATAATTTCAAGCTGAGTTGTCATGACCAGGAGATTTCATTCCTATATAAGAGATAGCCTCTCTGCTCGAACAATATTCATCTTTCATCAAAATTATAAATAATACCCGAGAAGGGTATAGGCTGTATGAATATGAACATGCAACACTTTATTAAATCAATAAATGCAAACACATGACTCTACTATGCTCATGACCACAAACTGACGAGATGCAGATAATGAAATGGAAAATACTAAAATAACCAAATGCATAAACAATCCAAACTATGCATTACAAAAATGAACTGGATGTAGAAACCGTCTCCATAACTATTGAGCATCTTCAACTTTATTTACCAAACCTCGAAAATCGCCAAGTATGGAATCTAGAGATCAAAAAAAGAAAGTGAGCACAAAGTGCAAAGTGGAGAAACGAAAGACGTGCATGAAAATGTAATCAAAGAGGTCAACAACATAAGAGATAATTTATATCTATCTATATATATCTATAAATTTAGTGCCATTTAATTATACCTCTTTCTTGTTATTTGTGTTTTTTTAATTACTTTCATCAATTCTCCTTTATTTCATACTTGCAACATTTTACACATTATAGTATTCTCTTTATCTGACACTCAGTAGCATTTATTAGGAAGGTGAGCAATACACCCATCTGATACAAACACATCTAATATAAATATACAGGTGAGTGACCTGTAACCCACCTAAAAATGATGCATCGTATATGAGAGTGAACGACCCGCAATCCACTCTTAACGAAATGCATCGTATATATGCACCTATACATACATAGATCGGGTGAATGACCTACAATCCATCCGAAGAGATGTATCGTATATACATGAGGCAAACGACCCACAATTCACCCAATATGAAACTACATCGTGTGTATGCATATATACAAACACATATATAGGGTGAACAACCTGCAATCCACCCAAAAAGTGCCTCACATAAAAATAGGGCGAACCTGCCATTCATCCCGTGAGGAAAAATCATCTCAATGTGGCCGAAGCCCATGAAATAAATGTGACATTCGCTTCTTTATTAATTTACTTAAGAAATTGCATACTCCTTATGAGCCGAAACTCTCTCTTGTATTACTCGATTTTTGGTAAACTATTTTAACAGTTTTATTCCCGTCATTTACCCTCTTAAAATTCTCATGAGGGTTTGTATTCTCTTTAAGGGAGCTATCTTAAGTTCTCCTATAGTGTCCTTCAATTATTTTCTAACATCATGTGCTAAATAATTTATGGCAGTAATCAACATAATATAGTATAACTTTGCTCAAGTTCCTAATTTGTGATATAATGTCAAGGAAACATATGTACAATTGAAGAAATATCACATGATACGCAAAGATTCTAGGAGAGACACAATAGCCATTTGGGGAGGTTGAGACATTAATGGTTGGCAAAGTTCAATTAACTTAGACATGCTACAAAGCCTAATATCAAGGAAAGGACAACATGATATAGAAAATATTACAGATTGGAAAGATTTGGTAGGAAGTGCTAGGGAGTAGCTCATTCTTGTCATGTATATTATAGGAATTGCATGAGGTTATAATTTATAGGATCCAGGTTGCAAATTCAGCAAACAATAAAAAATCATTATGTATATATATGATCTCTAAGGTAGGTTTAATCATGCACAAGATTGTTAGGGGAAACAAGCAAAAAAAATTCACCTCAAACCAAAGGATTCTCGACGGCGAAGCAACGACTTCGACAAGCAGCGGCGACGGCAAAGACAACAGCAACGGCGGTGCGAGGGTGAGAAAAGATGGAAATTTTCTTTTGGGAGATTTAGGGCTGTTTAGGTCATGGGCACGTGAGGGGAGGAAAGGTTTGGTTGTGACCTTTTATTTGCATTTTTTGCAAAAAGATCCGACAAGTTTCAAAATTTCCAACTATACCTTTCCTTGTATATATCTATATATTTTCTGATAGATTTAACAATAGTAGTTAACTAGTTACTGGGATGATCTTTGTTTCCAGCCTGTTTTTTCCACAGACCAGACTGTCATTAGAAATATCTAAAATTGCATCTTCTGAATTGGCGGATATTTTAGGGCAATGTTGCCTTTTCTATTTTGTATATCTTTTCTGATTTGGCATCTGGCTAGAAAGGCTGGCTTTAAAATAATAGGCAATTCAACTATCCAAGTGCCTAACCACTTGAGATACGAATCGATGTCAAAGAATTGCTACTTTCATCTATCATATTTTTCTTAACAGGGATGCTTGATCGTTGATTTAGGCATCCTGTAGGAGTAAACAGGTATTAGTCTAACTAATGAGTGCTAAAACCATGTCAAGGAGGCTTCTTTTATAAACACCCTTATTTGATAATAGGATCTTTTCCCTAGCTTCCTTAGTACCCATGTTGATTTTGTAAATATTATTGGGGTTTGATATGGTATTGTCATTCTAGATTAAAAGAAGTTACTCACGAAGATAAAATCATTTTATTTCAAGAGTTGTGTATTTTGATGAGTGTCAGAGTTTATACGTTAATTTAGCTGGTTAGTCTTGTTATAGTATATGAAGGAATTTGTATTCCTAATCCACTGAGTGTGGTATGCCATATATGTGAAAAATACATTGAGCAAGTGTTTCTTATTTTTAACAAGTGATGTGCTTTTTGAGTAAAAGATATAATGAAATGCGAAGGATGCAAATGCTATGTTATCTGTATGCTGGTCAATTAATGAGCTGTACAGAAATAGTTGTGTATACCATTCTGTGGTCCTGTTCCAATATGCTACATTGGTCCCAGTTTGTGTGACTTCGTAGACTGGTTCGTGGAAATTGTAAGGTATCAAATAATAAGTGGATTTGATCTAATTTTCTGGATTCTGAAACAATTTCTTATCGACTTATTATTTGATACCTTGCAACTAACTGTTTTGGAGCTTGGAGAGCTTGTCTTGGGTAAAGATGACCAGTACCTTTCATTTCTCCCACCTGCATCATTCCCATAACCAAAAGTTACTCAGCAGTTTATTCAAAACTTGGTTGCAACATTATTTTTGATTAAATGTTATTTTGGTATCATATTGGTACGTCCTGTATAGTTACAGAGAGTAATTTACATGTACACCCAATACTGTTAGGACAAAGAAATTGTAAATGTCAAGTTATATTTCTTGTCAGCTTTCTTCCCACTGATGGGTCCTGTGGTTTGTGATTGTTTTGAAAAATCTGATCAACCTACATTAATGACTCATCTATTATTTCTTCTTAATTATAATCCATTGACTTTGTTACTGATTGATAATTGAAGAGAAACATCTTATCATCAAAAGACATGAAAATGATATAATTGTAGTCATGTTTTCCCTTCTATGTAAATTCTTTTGTGTTTTCTTTGGCTCATGCATCGATTTACCTGTGACATTTTTTTTCTAATTGATTAGAAGCCATAAGAACATAACTGCTTCACTGACTGATTTTCTCCTCAATCAGGTTAATATTTCACTGTGGCCTCGTTTCAAGATGGTATTTGACATGCATCTTAACAGCTTACGCAGTGCAAATGTAAAAGCATTATGGGAAGATGATGTCCATCCCCATTATGTTATGAGGCGCTACGCTGAATTCACAGCATCCTTAGTGCATCTCAATGTTGAATATGGAGATGGGCAGGTCAGCCATCTACATATGTTTGTTCTGATATTTTTGAAGATCACTTGCCCCACTTTCATATGCTAAGTATGGTCATTATTTCTTACTAATCCAATTTTGTTTGGTTTTGCTTAATTTGTAGCTTGATATGAACCTTGAGCGACTTCGGATGGCAGTTGATGACTTGCTTGTTAAATTGGCTAGAACATTTGCAAAGACCAAGTCACAGACAGTATTCCTTATAAACAACTATGATATGACAATTGCTATTTTGAAGGTCCCAATATCTTATTGTCTTTCTATCCATCCAGTGTTAATTCGTTATCACAAACAGTTTATATGGTTTCATGCTCCTTGTGAAAGTTTTTGTGGCAATTGCTGCAGGAAGCAGGTGCGGGAGGATTGAAAATGCAAGAGCACTTTGAGGAACTACTTAAGATCAACATAGGAATTTATGTGGTAAAATACAAGTTCCTCAATACAAATTGAATAACAGTCACTCAGAGTTGCAATTATTATTATGAACAATCATGTTTCAACAGTTAAGAGGACAGTTGACTTATTTTTATTGAAAAGATAAAACTACACCCATATATAGAAATCTAATAATGCACCTAATGATATAATATCTCTTGTGTATTCTATGCTTAGATGATCAGTATTAACTCTAATGACATAACGAGAGATTTTGACAAAGTAATGCTTGGATTTATGTCTATGAGTTGATCTAAACTGCAAAGAATCAAAATGTTCTAAAGTATAACTTTTTACCTTCTCTCAAATTGAAGATACTTTAGATGATAAGTTTGTTCAGATGAAAGTTAAAACTTACGAATTATGAAAAGTTGCAGAGAATAAGAGTTAGATATTAAGGTTTAGTGTCTACACTCATGACATAAACAAAGAGTTAATAAGGAGACGATTTTGTTTGATATTCTTCCAAGAGATGAGAAGTGATAGATGAAATGGAGCAAGGTTCTGATATTGACTGGAGAGAGAAGGATATAGGAGAAAGTGACAATGCTTTTGAAGTTTCCAAATCGGCAGTGAGTGATAAAAGTGTTTCAAAGAGAATGATGAGATTAGGATTTCAACATTAACCATACTTTTGAGGAGGTAGAAATTCCAGGACAAGAGATTAAATTTCCAATTATTCACTCCAAGAGATGGTGAAAATGTCATTAGGGACAGACTTTGACACCATCTCGAAGAGAAAGTGATATCAGGAAATCAGAAAGGTGGTTGAGAAACATTCTGATGATAAACTTAGAGAATAGAAGCAGTATGCCAAGTTTAGATAAAACGGTGAGAGAACAACCTGTTGTGTTGGTGGTAAAGCATAAAGGCTTAATGTGTGTATTTTTTTCTCATTGTCCTCACATCTTTTTACGTTGTTGCATTTTTCTCAAATCTATCTATGTTTTTATTATACTTTCTCCTTTTTTAAACTACCTGCCATTGTCCTGTTATTTTTCTCCAGTCTTTTCTATGATTGCTTCTGTGACCTTTCTTTATCATGTCTGCTTGAGCTTGTGTGATGAAAGTGGCTTGTGAGTGTGCTGGCATGTCTGAAAGACAGCAAGAGGTGATGGTGCTCCAGGGGAAGGCTAGAGAGCATAGATCTGGCATCTGAGTTGGTGTTAATGCTTGGTTATGAAAAGTTACTGGTTGCCACTCTGTTGGTGCTTTAAGCACCTCTTTGACATGACATGTTTTAGAGATGAGGAGATAAACATTGCTTGTGACTATGGAGAGTTCTGTTGAAGATGCATATCTACTAGGTTCAGACTTGGGAGTCTGAACTTCAAGCAGAGTCTCAACAG
This sequence comes from Kaempferia parviflora, assembly GCA_037177295.1. NCBI lineage: Eukaryota > Viridiplantae > Streptophyta > Magnoliopsida > Zingiberales > Zingiberaceae > Kaempferia > Kaempferia parviflora. Next base: position 1,913 of record JBAMIE010184197.1, on the reverse strand, counting down.
ACATGTGGGTGTCAAGGTTGTTCTATTTGGAATAGAGTAAGGGGAGGGAAGAAGCAACAGAGGTATTGTTCTTGAAGGAATGATGAGTTCCAACTCAGAACAAAGAAGTGGATGGATGAAGCGATAGGGGTACTGATCTTGATGGAACAAGGAGGTGAACACACTCTATGAGATCATATGTGGATTTCTCTTAGATCATCACAGATCCATGAGATTTGTCAAATGTAAGGTGTAGAAAGAAGATAAGATGAAAATAGAATAAAGTTAGAAAAATAAGAATGAGGGAGGGAAGGCGATGTGGCTTCATCAAATTCGTTATCTCCCCTTCAAATCGGAACCTTTAAGAGAAACCTTACATTTGCTGCTCTAAGTCGAGAGGGATGGAAGTGCTATTTTATTACAAATCACGCTCATGTGTAGGACACCAACATCACATATAATGACATCATAGCCCATGCATGGGTCTAATAATCATACAGACATAGAACTATTAACTCGTAATAGAATAGAATGAACTCATGGCTTGAATATGATTTGATGCTGTTTTTTCTAAAGAATGTTGTCGTGTTTTCTGCATTTTTGTCTTCTTTATTTTTTGGAAGATTGTCTGGTGTTGTCTATTAAGAGTAGAATTAATAACTAAAAGTATTGCTCCATAAAGTGTTATTAGTTTCTCAAAAACAGGGGATATGGTGATCAAGTTTAATCAGTCATAGGTTATCCTATAAAATACAAAATGATGGGAATTAATTTTGAACCAATAATACAACAAAACCAATAGAAACAAGCTAGATACCTGACTATAGACTCGGCAGATGTATTTTTTTCCTTTCAGTTAATTTTAAGTGCACAAAGCATCATAACATAGATAAGATACCTGCCTTGTGTATTACCATCATTTTTTTTTTTTTGTAAAATTGTACATAAAACAATATATAATCTGAATTTTGATGTTCAATGGGATTATTTATCCCTCATGCATGAGATGTTTCACTATTAAGTGGGCATCAAAATGATCTGAGTCATGTCCCTATAGTTTAAAATATCGTCCAAAAAGCAAAGAGAGCACTTGTATGAGAAATAAATGAAGTGAATTGTAGAAAAAAAAAAGTAATTGAAGATATGGCAATGCAATTATTGTCTGATGACTCAAATTTATTATAATTAATTGTTAGCAAAGTACCATTTGTACCTAGTGTTGTCAGGATCATGGTTTAAAATCGTGTGTCTAGTGAAACGGTCGAAGGGTATTGTTCCAATAAATCACTAAAACTTGATACCACTCAACACAAGATTCAAAATCTTGAGTTGTGTCGTAGTTTCGTAAAAAGTACTATTCTAATATCATACCGACATTTCAATGCATAGTGTTGGTTACAGATTGAAGGTTGGAGGAACGAGATATTGTTTGTGTTGAGTGATACCAAGTTTCTATAATTTACCAAAATGAAATGTTTTGATCGTTTTGTCCGACATAGTATAAGATTTAAAATCATACTCGACGTAGACAATGACTCCTTCCTATGCTTCATCTCCTTCAACTTCAATTCATTACCAACACCATGCATGGAAACATTGGCACATTCCTAAACAGTATCATCCTGGTTAAAGACCGAAACTTTGTTTTGAACTGTAGTTAAAATTTTGATTAATTTGCATCTCCTAAATTTGCACTCGTATTTTCTTTTAAGGATAACATTTCATGGCAATTAAGGAAGAATGGTAGCAAATCCTTTTTGACCATATCTACCTGTGTTCTAGAAAATCCTATTTAATGCTATTTTAGTATTTGATTCCATATTGATTATAGAAGCTTTACTAAACAATATGGCATGATTGTGCAGGAAGAATTGCTCCTAGAGCATTTTGCTGATCTTATCAAATTTGTTAAGAATAATGCTTGTAAGTTGGCA
>JBAMIE010184190.1:0-12800 GCA_037177295.1 Kaempferia parviflora | reverse complement strand
AAATATGAATAACGGATGTCTTTAATTTTTACCTTCAAAATATCATCTTTAAATATGATAAAATAAAATAAAAGTTAAAATAAAAATCTACTACATAAATATGTTAGTAAAAATTCACTTATTCACTAAAAATATTATTGATGTGGTGAATGTGGAAAAACCTCCACGTATCTATAAGAGTGAAATATTATCCTTGGGAATCGAACCGTAAATACTTAAGAAACAATTGAATTAATTTTAAATTCTGGTATTTTTCAAATTCAGCACCTGAATTAGAAAAAAAGCAATTAGATAATTAATGTCAATGCAGCACTATCTCAAACTTAAAAAAATTATAGTTTAAAATGTTACATTGGAAGTAAAAAAAAAAAAAAGTTATAGAAATAATTTTAAAATCTAAATTACCATCTTCATTGGCCACCCAAATGACTTGTATATATACATATCTGCAGTTCTAGAGCCTCACGTGATAGTCAAGCGGATGTTCTTCATTTCTTCTGCTTCAAGTACCAGCAAAGCCTCTTGTTCAATCGGATGCTGACGTACTTACTGCTGCACAAACTCTTACTTGGTCTCGGAGTGGACAAGTGCACATGGTGAAACACTGGGTCCATTCGAAGTTGTTAGATGCCCGCTCGATGGCGGCGCTCGTTCCGTTAGCGTTGGAGGGAACCCGCCCTTCGTTTCAGATTTGAAGCCCGAGAGAGAGAGAGGGAGGGTGAAAGGCTTCAGAGTTCAGATCTGCCCAAGATGGAGCCGGAGGTGAGATCTCTTCCAATCGCAGATGCTTTCGGCTTAGCTTCTGAGATGGACTAACTCGGACTATTTTTTTCCCCTCATCTGCGCTTTTTTTCTGTCCTGTTCTGTTTCTTCTATGACTGTTCGCATTAGATCGACACAATGTCTGTGGTTTTGCTACGCGAATTGAGGGGATTCTGATTGTCGCTTTGCAAGTAATTTAGGCTTTTGGTGCTTTTGAAAAAGGAACTTAGGGTTTTTGTATTTGTCTGAGTGGGGATTAATTGACCGATTCGCTTCCATTGTGCTTTCTATGTGTTAGGTTTTACTGGGGAGTAAGGTTTCATTAGAGCTTCACACGGGAAGCTGATCTCGTTTCGCCAATATTAGTGTCAGAAGTGAAGATTTCAAGTTTTGTTTATGAAACGTGTTGTCCTGATATGAAGCATTTGCATAATTTGAATCTTCTGTTGTTGTTAACTAGGTTTTCTTCATTTTCTTGGAATTGTTGGAATATATATCAGATATCATGGGAATATTGTTCTGCTATTTTTTTTTTTTTTTTAAATAGCAGTTAATATTTTCCTTTCTAATTAGAACACCATTGTGGCGTATGCTTTCTCGATTTCTTCTACATATAAATTTGTAAGCAACTGGCTTGTTCACTTGTTAACATAGTTTGATCACATTTCTGGGACATTGTGCTTTTTTATAATTTTGTTATCGGCAATATTAGGACAAGAGATATATGAGGAAAGCATGCAGATTTTGTTCTATGTAACAAAATTTTCAAATTACTCGTGCCTAGTCTCTCATCAGTTTATAAGAGAGGCCCCCTTCTTTTCAGATTCAAACTTGTTTTTCACATCAGTTTAATGTTAGATTACCGCATCATCAGTTATTCTCAAAGCATAACCATCATAATAAATTATGTTGCAGGAATTTACCTGTCCGCTTTGTATTGGTTTTTTGAAGATACAAATAGGATATTTTTTTTTTAAATTTTTATTTTGAGTGGAATGATACTCAACAACTAGCGAAATAAACAGAGAAAAATAAACAAAAGTACAGTTGAAGTTATACAACTAGCCATTGTTACCAAGTTTTATTTTGTTTAAGACTGCTACATGGCAGCTACTTCCCTCGGCCAATCAAGGAGGGGCTTCCAAAGTTTGAATATTTTGCATATCTGAACCAGATAATGATGAGTTTAATGACAATAATTCATCCTCAAATTCTGATCTAATTGAGGATGAATCTTGAAGACTATGTCTACTTGGAGGGATCAGTGTTGTAGATTAAGGAAAAGGGGGAGCCAAAAGAGGGTGAGAAAAAAAAAGGAAAGACAAGGGATCAAAAGTTGGACGAGGAGGGAATGAAAAATATTTTCCATACACTTCTTCTCAGATCTCCCCTCCATCCCAAGTTGTAATAGGTGGTGGTGATGGTCAACGTATGATGGCTGGATGATATTTGACTATTTGCGATGGTCAATGACTTGCGGCTGGTGATGTCTAATTATCACCAATGTCCAAGAAAACATCTCCTTCTGTTCATTTTTGTCCCTCTCCATTTGGAAACCTTCTCTATAAGTAAAATATTGGAAAAGAGTTGAGCACAATGTAAATTCAGATTTAAATGATCCAAGAAAATCACACGAGAGGAATACATACAAGGATGGCTAAAAGATTTCTTTGTTCTATTTTTCAAAATTTTCCCCTTCTTTTCTTAGCACGTTCTTATCTGCTGGAGTTAAATTGGACTGGCATCCAGTAGGATTCTCTTTAAAGAGCACTTTTTCCTCTCGTGATACCATTATTTTCTGACTTTTTTTGTTGTTTTATAAGATTGAATCTAGAAGTGGATGTCCATAGTCAATTAGCTGAAGAAGAAAATGACAGATATTAAGTTACTAAAGTTATTAAATGTATGCTTGTCTGTCAGCTTACTTGCCTTTCTCTCTCTCTCTCTCTCTCTCTCTCTCATTATTATTCATGCATTATGATTGATTTCTTTTAGTGTTTCCTTTTTCCATTCCTGGGTCAAGTTAAATTTTTCTTTCATGTTTTGACCATCAAATAGATTCCTCCATTTTATTAAGTTTTCAAGCATAATGTAGGCTAGATCAAATGATTGCCAGAGTTTGCGAACCAATGACTATCATCCGGAACGATATCCAAAAGTATCCATTGGTATTACTGTCGAGAAGTACCCAAAGTTGGGATCCCAAGGAGAAACCAAAGATGGTGTTGGATTGTCATCTTGGCATAGGAGACATGAATTAGATGAAAATGTTATAAAGAAAAATTTGGATCCTGAAATTTCTGAGGACACAACTAAAAGTAGAACACTGAATGCCAAAGATGAGAAAGCTTCTGTGAAATTTTCAACAAGATTGCTACCTCAGAGGACAGAGTCCAGGCAGACAGTTCATATTTCTACTGAGCAGACTCCAGTGATACATTCGTTAAAAAATATTCTTGAGAATGTAGATTTTGTTGCTCCTGAAGGAGATAAGGCAGACAAGGCTGAAAAGAGTTCAGAGTGGTTTTCCATGAAGTCCCAACATCAAATGCCAACTCCAATGAAAACTTTGTCTGGAAATCAAGCTTCAACGAACAAGTCACAGGACAGGATGCAGGAGAAAACAGATTGTATCACAGGACTAGAGCAGGTTGCAAATGCTGAAATGCATGTGCTGCATAAAGGTGCTAATATGGGGTTGCCAGACAAAATGATTAAGCATAACAATGAAGGCTTGAAGGCGAAGCTTCAGGAGATACTAAACATGGCATCAGAGAGCAAGCAGAAAATAGACTTGCTGAATCCTGAAGACAAGAACACCATCAACAGTAATCAATCTGGTAAGTTTGCACAGAGCCATCAGATTATAGATTCTCCAGTTGTCAGAGATAGAAAAACATTCAACGGAAATCAAAGAAAAGTTAGACAGAGAAAATCTAATAGGAACAAAATGAAGTCAGATACTATTGAGACTGATTCAGAAAGTCCAAATGAAATCATCAGAAGACCTCTTACGCGCTCTCTGACTCAAAAGAAAGCTCCATCTAAAACATTTCAGAAATTGTGCCAGGGCAGTGTCTATGGAAAGATTCCTCTGTCATCAAGCTCTGAATCTAAACAGAAACTGGGAGAAAATAACATCTTTACCTTTGATGGAGTGGAAACAAAACTAGTAAATTCAGCCCAGCACATTAACTATAATCCCAATGAATTTAAAGGGATGAAAAGTGAACTGAAAAAGAAGAGATTTGAGTTACCGAAAATCCATTTTCCTGAAAAGTTTTCTTCTGTCAAAATTTTAGAAGCCAATGGAAGAGGACAAACAGTGCCATCCCCAGATGAAGCAACACATAGAAGACAAGAAACAAGGCCCTCTTCTAATCTACTGTTTCAGCATGATAATGACAAGCAAGAGACATCAGAGAAAGGTACCTACCAGCAATTACATGCAGAAGCAAATAAGAATTTGAATCCTGAGCTTATAGCAAGCAGTGCAGGAACTCAACAACATTTTGGTAGTCCAGAAAAGAAGAGTTCAAAAGGAAGTGGTAAGAGTTGGGAACCAAATGTGTATCTAGATAAGATGATTGAGCATGACAATGGAAAGCCACAAACATCAAAGAAAGATCCCAATCACCACTCACAATTAGAAGCAAATACACATTTGGTTACTCCATTTGTAACAAGCAGTGCAGAAACTCAAGATGGACATTCTATTAGTCTGAAAAAGAAGAGCCTTTCAAGTGAATCTGTCAAGAGTCAAACACCAAAGTTATTTATAGAGGAGCTGGTTGGGCATGACAAAGACATGCCACAGAAATTAAGCAAAGGTCCCAACTTCTACTTACAATCAGAAGTAGATAAGCATTTGGTCACTCCACTTGCAAACAGTGCAGAAACTCAAGAAGATTCTGGCTGTCTGAGAAGGACGAGATATTCATGTGAACAACTTGAGACTCAAAAGCTGAATTTTTGTCAAGCGAAGATGGTTGAGCATGAAAAAGAAAAGCCACAGACATCAAAGAAGGGTCTGAAATGCCACTTACAATCTGAAGCAGATAGTTATTTGGTCACTCCACTCGTAACAAGCACTGCAAACATTCAAAAACATTCTAATAGCCTAAAAAGGAACAGGTATTCATGGGAACATGTTGGCAGCGAAGTGCCAAATAATGTGTACCTGGAAAAAAAAGTTAAACATCCATCAGTGCAGAAAACAATCCCACTAATTGATGTTCAGGATCTAAATATTGACATGAATGCAAGGTCACCTTCACCAAGATGTAAACTACTGGATGAGGACCTTTACTGTCCAACAACTAAGAGAAGATTAAGAACATCTTCTAAGTCAAAATTTATGGAGAATCACAAACACAAAACTGATAGTTTAGATTCAGACATGGAATCTGTGGTATCCTTTTTTGTTGTTGTCTTTCTTCTAAAATAGTCTAGGTTGCCTCTTCTTTGTCTCCTTATGTCATTTGCCTTAATTATGTTAAGGAACAGACAGTGGAGATTCTTGAATCAGAGAATATGGTACTTCTGAGTGAGGAAGAAGAAAATGAAATTAAGAAACAACCTTTTCTTTCCCCAGACAGATGCCAGCCAAGTGACTTTTTCTATAAAGGTGCTTAACTTTCATGTGATAGCCTTGTGCAAGTGAGCATAATTATCAATTCGTATTGTCACCTTTTTCATATTAGATGTGAAATTATAACTTTGAAGTGAACACATTTTGCCTGTTTAGAATGATCAGCATGGTTTGATGGTTAATCATGGATAATTATTGGTTAGGGAGTAGTCTAAACCTAGCAGTTTCCCAGATTCCATGTGTTGGTTGAGTGGGGTATGGTTGTGTAAAATGCATGTTTAATAGTTGGGATTTTCCATGATCCAGATGCGTTCAATAATTGAATTCACCCATGTTTTTTGTATTATGCTTGTGATTTCTGTTTGTTTAATATTTCCCTTTATTTAGTTAATGAACTTGGATGATCCCTTGTTTATTGATTATAGTTTGTAGAATGTTGACCCTTTGAAGCAGATATCTTAGTAGCGCAGTTTGAACCATGTCATTGGCTAACATCTGATCATTTCTTATTTATTTATCAATGATATGCTTGTGGATTAATTGTATGTAATTCCGTTTTTTCCCATTTGTTGCAATCTTGTTGTAATTTCCGCTCCAGTTCCTTCATTGCCTCAGATACAATTATACAACAGCTCTTTGACACCTGATCCCTGTTTAATTGATTGCTGCTCATCGTGTACAACAGTTCAATCATTCTGTTCTTTTTCATTGATGTTAAATGGAATCATAGATATACTAGGTAAAACGTCGCTATAGAAATAACTCTTCTTGTTAATCTTGGTGTTTTCTTCTACTCAACCCCATTTAATATCATTGGCCATTGTCCTGATTGCTGATGTGGATGTTGCCTATCATCACCATTTTCTAAGTTTTGATTGCCAACAGCATGTTATTGCAGTGGGCAGTGAGAAAGATGCAAAGGTTAAATGTTATCGCTTATGAGTAGGAACTGCATTGCTTCTAGAATTGGTCAATTACAAATACAAAAATGTCATCATTTTGGATGCATATGGCTTTAGTATTTAATAATTGGGGTTCCAGTTCCAAAAATACTAGATGCAGATACTGGTAAATTAAAGTCAAGAAAATTACAGATGTTTTATTTTTATTTTTTATTATGTGGTAGCATAATTATGGAATACTCTTGCTATACATTGAGTTTCTTTCTTCTGAAGTCATTTATATGATGATTTGTCAAATACAACATGGTAATGGTACTACGTGCATTGTTCATGACCATTTGTAAGTTATCACCTCTTGCAATCTCAGCTGTAGCATTACAGAGTTCCATCATTAAGTTTTATTATATTAAATATTAATGCTCATAAATGGTACTGCATCGAATATAGTGGAGATACACACAGATAGTGGATACCTGGTGACCCACCTTCCCAAAAGAAAAGACTATATACTCTTTTGAAATACTTCCTACCTGATTTTACTTCCAATTTCTTTTTTTGGATGTTGATGCTATAACTTTATTTCAGTATGAAAATTAAGAAATGATCTTCCACAGGACATGCCATGTTTAATGAGTTGAATTGACTTAATTTGTTGTGCTCCATTTTTAATAATCTTAATCCTGGTCAATTACCATGTTCAGGCAATACTGTTTTAGTTTTGTTAGTAAACACTTCCAGCTTAAATGAAATTTTCTTATTTTCCCAACTAAAACCAAATTGGTTAAATGATTGGCTGAATTTTTTAAGTTTTGTTATTCAGTTTCGGATGCTGCCCTTTAGTAATGGCAGTCCTTGTATGCTGTTGGATTTCGTCAAGCGAAATGATGCAGTGTGATGATGATTAATACTGAATTTACTTGGATGGAAAATTAGGATGGAGAGGGGATAGTGGAAGGAGGGTCCTAATGCTCACAAAATTATACATGGAACTCTATCACTCATGTTTATTTTTCTCTAAGTTTATCTCCTCCCCCAACCGATCCTTTCTTCTCATCAATAAGCCCACCCCTATGATAAGCAAAAATATACTATCCCTATCATTTTCTACTTTAACTAAATGTTCATGTTTTGTCTCATCCATGTCCACGGTTGAGGTTAACTTTGTTTTACTCTAATACAGAAACTGAAGAACCTTCTGGAGCATATGAAGTCTTGGAGCAGTATCCAGAGGATAGCTTGGAAAGGTTTATCCATTTCACTACCAAATGCCTTTATTTTTGCAGGACGCCCAAGTCTAAAATAGCTGTTCTTTTTCCTGCTCATGTTTCCTACCAATCTACCTGCGTGTGACAGGGCTGTAATCCAACTGGCACTAGTTCTTCAAAGATTCAAAACCAAAATAAGGTCACAAATATGCAAAAAAAGCTCAGATATACTATCAAATGTCAGGGAAAAAGTATGCGAGCAACTACAACATGCTGAATCTCGGATAGAAAAAGAAATGTAAGTTATTCACATTTGCAACAAATGGGTAAACATTTTAATGAAAGTCTCTTCTACTATTCGCAGTGGGAAGTTCCTCAGTGCTGGCAAATTGAAAGAAAAATGCTTAGAGTCTAAATTCAGAGGTACAGACTTTACTGCGATCAATGAATTCACTTGGTGAATTATTAAATTACTCAATAAGATTTCATGTGCATTCTCACTTTGTTAACCTGATCAGGCTACCATTTGAAGCTAGAGTTTGAGTAAATATAAGCTTGCAAGATGCCTCAGTTGTCAATTGTGTCCTTGTCAGTTATACTTTTTCCCTGAGCTCTTAAAATTATTTGAGCTTATTTCATTATTTTCTGAGTCACAGAACAACAAGAAAGATTGGAGTTCGTACACAACAAGTTCAAGGAGGAGGTAGGTGAGCACCTCCATGTCTGCAGAAACACTTTCGAGGAAATAGAAGCATACAAGATACAGCTGAAGGGAGGTTTTGATAAGCAGCGTAAGTGTTTAAAATTTTATGTAGTTAGCACATGGAGTCAAATTTGAGAATTGTTAGGATAGGAGAATTAGACATTAATTAAACAAATAACCGGCATATATGAGCGAGCATGACTTGTGCATCAGATGTAATGCCAGGTAAATGCACAACGGCACTAGGCGTTTTCCAAGTTTTCTTTCTGGTTCTCCTAAAACAAACCCTAGGTTCGGGATCTAGACCCCTTATCATGTGATTTTCTTGTACCTATTTTTATGTTTTCAATCATGTGATAGGAACACAGCTTAAAGATGCCTGACCGCAACATTACTTGCATTAGCATTTCCCTTTGATTATTCTTTTCTTTTCTACTCTCCTTTTCACTCAGTCTGTTTAAATCTTTCTATCTTTTGTCTGTTGGCATTCTCTGCTCAAACTTTCCCGTAGTTTGCTGGGTCTTTCTTTCTTTTGCTATGTCCTCATTTTTTTTCAAGAGCTGATGCATTGTAATGGAGCACTGTAACTAAACTTTCTAGCTTAATACACTGAGTATGCTCATTTTGTTTTTCAAAAAAGTTAGATTATTCTTTTCTCAAGGTGTTGCTTGTGCTCATAATATTCATGTCACATTATCTCGAATTCACAAAAGGTAAATCATACAGTCTCATGAAGTTTGCCTTTCTTTAAGAGACCTGATGCAATTCTCTCATATGGATAATAATTCCTTTTCATAGTGGTTTTATTTGGTTTAATGTGCAGAAGCTTCACACAAACAGCTTATTGTGCAAGTAGAAGAAGAAATAGAGTCTCAAATAACAAATGCAGAAATGAGAGTCGCTGCCCTTCATAATGTGAGTTCATCAACGATGGGTCAATCATATATAATATAATGGTCAAAATTTACAAATCGAAAACATCTTTTTTCAATTGCTGGATTAGATATATCTGTCAGTTTATTCTTCTCCGACGTGTTTGGATTTTAACTTTGTTTTGTTACAGAATGCTAATAGAAGCTTGAACAAATTAAAACATGTACTGAGGGAGTGGATGTTAGAAAGAACAACTTGAAGCTTACTCTATCAGGGAAGGGGAAGATAGGAGAACCCATTGTGGCTTCTGCACAGATATCGGAATGCCACGAAGAATGCTGGGACCCCATTGAAATGTTTGCGAAGACTAACCCTTTTTCATTTTCTTGTTTTACTCTAGAATCTTTATGGCCTTTGTACTCTAGTAACAGCTATATGGTTTACTGTTTCTAAAACATCTGAGCCAACAGGGCAGTGATAACAAATGGATATAGGATGTTTATACATATTAGATTCAGCAGATTTTTCATTAAAGGTTGCTGATTAAATTCATATAATGCAAAGGAGTTTAACTTTGTCATAATATAGAATTATATCAGCATTTAAAAAACTCCAATATGATTATCAGCATTTATAATTTTAAAAAGAATTGTACCAATCTCTATTTCGTGGCCTAAATCATACGGCTATGAAGTAAACAAGTTGCAATGAATATATACTCATTGGATCATTCAAATCATCCAAAATCTTATATATTATTGTCTTTATTCGATTGAATCAGATTTTTCAACTAGAAAACTCTACATTTAGTCCGACCGATCAAATCAAACTAAATCTTTGACTATTAAATTTAACCCACTGAATCGATCTATCCAAATCCAATTTTATAAAATTTCCCCCTTGCGCTTCTTAATTAACCTGCTCACTGCACCATATATAAACTAATCCACGATTTTAACGAACTCTTTCCGATGGAAATTAAAAATTGAGACTCACTTTTGATCATATCACAATGTACAAACTAATCCATGATTCTAATGCACTCTTCCCTATGTAAAATCTTAAATAAAAACCAAATCTAAAGCATCAAAACTAGATGATCGTATTTTTTTTTTAAAAAAAAGAAGATCGTTGATGGTTGATTAATTAAATAATTTTAAGATCGCAATAATGTGATGGCAAAGTTCCAATCTATCATAAATTAAACAAATTTTTAACAATGTGCATGTGGTGTCATGAGGCTCTTCTTAAGCTAGCTTTAATGGTCTTGTTAATTTATTACAATCGTGATAATCTTTAATTTCCATAATATCTATACAGTACAGTTGAGGGATTTACTAATTTGAAAAAAATATATATTTTTTTAAATCTCGAAGATAAAAACCATATCAAATGGTGTGGTGGCCATGAAGAACCGTGATTGAATATTTGAATATTAATAATTATCATGTTGGTTTCAGAGAAATCTTTCTCCACATGTGATGATCTCGTATGTTTATACCATTAATCACACTAAACTAAGTTAAGCACACTCTACAAATTTAGCTTATATACCACAAATTAAACAAGCATTAATCAAAAGTAGGGTATGAGAAAACAGACCATTCTGCATGTGAATGCTCTCTGCCTCCATTAAAGTTCATTATGATCCTGTAAAAACTCATTCATTACCTTCTACATTTTTGTAACCGTCCAACCAATCGTCAATAGAATCTTAATAAAAATAGCATAAACACTAGAGTAAACATATCCGTGAAAGAATCTAGATCAAATTGACTTGCATGAATAAATTTTTTTTCACTCCTTACGGTTCCATGTGATTCCTCATCACTCTTGCTTTGACCCAAACGCAGAAAGTAGGAGGAAGATCAACCTCATTGGATCCCTCCATGGCCGATCCTATTAACCAATTCCAAGTTCAGTACAGTACCAATGCATTAAACTATATGAATCAGAAAACCCCAGGATTACTTTTAATTCAGTGTCTTCGCTGTCGATTGGATCCAAATCATGTGCTGCCTGCAGCATGCTGCAGGAAACTTCACTCGGTTCAATATATTTCACTGATTGATTAACTTCCACAATATTAAATGTTGGATCCAGGTGATACTGTTAATATCTCTATTTTTTTCTTGCAAATGGCCACTTAAATACAATTTATCAGTGTTAGTGAGCTTAATTAGTACTCTGTTTAACTTAATTCTCTGTATACCAATGCAATTATTAGTAGAAGTGTCAGTTCATCATTAGATCTTCATGAACTTCTTCCCTATATTCTATTGCTCGTTTCAGCATCCTATTATAGCATAGATGTTAGGTAGATCTAAAATGCTCAGCTGTGATTGGTTGGCTAAGAAAATGTTTTTATCTATTCTCGAAGTGGAATATTACAATGAGATGAAAGATCTCCTACTCTGAAAATTTATTTCCTAGCTGAACAAATAGAAATTTCTTGAACAAATCATGTTTAAAGCTCTACTAGCTAGTGATTCTATTATGTAAAACTAGTATCTAATAAGAAAATGCCCTGGGTGAACAATATTCATCTTGCCACAAGTTACAGCATCTTCCTCTTCCTCATTGTTGCTTGGTTTTAAAAACACTTTTTACACCTTAATTATGTTTTTTGTACAGATTTTTAAAACCACAACATAACGTGGTTTGCATATTCCATCTCACCTTCTCAGCTTGCTGCAGTATTTAAATAGTTCTCTAGCTCTCTTGTGTTCCTCCTCTGCTGCATCTTTTCCTACTCAAGTCTTAAACCTTGTCACTTGAGCTTCTAATTGGTCTTTCGACAGTATCAAAAGATGTCGAGCAGGAGAAATCGAGCAAGGCAATCAGGCTCGTCCAGGATCACAGATGAACAGATCAATGATCTGGTCTCCAAGCTGCAATCCGTCCTCCCTGAGGCCGGCATTCGCAGAAATGATAGAGTAAGTTTTGATCTTCAAGTGTCTGTCATTGAGCAAGGTAGCAACGCCGCCATTTCTGCAATTCAAATTTTAGCTTTTGTTGGTGACAGGCATCGGCAGCAAAGGTGCTGCAGGAAACCTGCAACTACATCAGAAGCTTGCACCGGGAGGTCGATGACCTGAGCGAGAGACTGTCTAAGCTGCTGGAAGAAAGCAGTAGCGATCAAGCTGCCATCATTAGGAGCTTGCTCATGTGATGCTTCAGTGTCGACTCGATCGCTTGCTAGATCAATTTAAAGAAGAATCTCTCTAGCTATTCCAATGCATTATTCGCGTACTGATTAATTTTGCTAGTACTAGCTTTTGTGTTTTTAACTAGCTTGTACTCTCAATTTTCTATCTTGAAATGTTCTTGTTGAATCAATGTTCAGACTCAAGGCAAGAATATTAATGTTTGCACTAGTTTTGTGGTAGTAGCTCAAACTGTTTCTAACTAGCTTGAATCTCAATTTAGGGAAAGCTAGTTTTTCATGTTTTAGGTGTGTGGCTGATAATAACTTTAAACTAGTTTTTATACTAATTTGTTTCTTTATTTGCATTCCTCAAGGATGTGGATATATATAGATTAAGCCAACCAACAAAGTAATTCATATAGCAAAACAAGCTAAAATTTCTCTGTGCTAATGTGTTTGAAGCTCCAAACATCCTAACTTTATGGAGAAAAGCTCAGCTCAGTATTTTTTTCATCTGGGTTCTATTTCTGAAATGGAGACATCCTTTGCTGCAGTTGTGATGGGCAATGACTTACTGTCTCTGTCGTACGCTCCGACTCGATTACTAGAAGCATTC
>JBAMIE010184183.1:0-12801 GCA_037177295.1 Kaempferia parviflora | reverse complement strand
AGAATGGAAATGAGAATGAAAATGAAACCCACCATGTTGTATGGGTTTGGTGATTCCCAAATATTTGGAAATCATTCCCAAATTTTCGTTCACAAACCCACAATTCAAACATCATTATTTATTATCATTCTATTCCCTAATTCCTAAACCTATCAACCAAACGCCACCTAAATCTTGATATATAATAGTATTTAAAATAATTGAATATTTATCTAACAGTCACGACTAATAAAGTTGTTGAGGCCTTAAATTTCTTTACATAAACTTGAACCAGAGTCAACTCTACGTCATGATCCATTAGCTGGTAACTTACGCTTCATGCAAGTTGACTTAGATTACGTGCCTCCAAAGTAATTAACGTGCCTAACACTCTCTCTGCATCTGATTTAATATATCTAAATTTATTATAGATGAATAATATAAATAAATATTTAGTTTTTTATAAAAAAAATATTTTATTTATCTAAGATTTGGTTTAGTAACATTGAATTGGTCTTGGAGTTAGAATAATTGACAAACTAGTTCATGCTTTAGTAAGCCATCCAAAACCTCTGATGACGTCTATTAATATTGTATTGAAAAAACTACATACCGTACTGAAAAAATAATATATTTTAAAATATAATAATTGAAACAAACACAGTCTAATGGATTGTCTAATAAATAAAACTAGCTGCCTGATATTCAACTCACTAGAACAGTAGTAATCTAGATAAGATCATCTCCGAACAAATAAAATCTATTTAAGATATGGATTTAACCTTTTTTTAGTGAATTTATTAATCTATCAAAATAGGAACTAATCAATTAGAATGGAAAGTAGATTTAAGCGGAAGTGTCATCGTGGTGGACCAGTTGTTGGCAAAAAAGTCAAACTGCCAACTCACACATATTCCGTAGATTACGGCGAATCCAAGAGTGGCCGTGTTTGAAGTCAACCCATCCACATTTGCAAACCATTTCATTGGTTGACTTGCCAAGTCAACCTCCCTCCATCGTTACTTATACCATACCAAAGAACAAGAACAGGGTTAAGCTAACTTCCCTGTTCTAACTTATCCATAGTAGTCAACCATGGGAAGGCTCGGCGGTGGCAGCGATTCTCCGAGGACCAACCGCGCCGCAGCGGCATCCGATGACGATCCATGGGTCACCCACTTCAGCCACCCTCATCACCTACAGCTCACGCCGCCGGACCCATCGCAGCCGCCGCCCATATGCGCCGGTTGCGACTCCCGCGTCTCAGGCAGCCCTTACTACCTCTGCGAGCCGTGTAACTACGCGCTGGACGCCTCCTGCGTCCAGATGCCTCGGCGGATCCGCCACCCGGCGCACAAGGACTCCATGAACATCGCTGTCGGCGACGCCGCGTCTAGCTGCCGAGCGTGCGGCCGAGGCAGCAGGGGATTCGTGTTCCTGTGCGAACCTTGCGGCTACCAGGTGCACTGCCAGTGCGCCGCGAAGCAGCTCACGGTGAAGCACCGGGCGCACCAGCACTCCCTCCACCTCGTCTTCTCCCCGCCGTACGAGGAGAAGGTGTTCTCTTGTGATGTGTGCTGTGGCGCCGGGACGGACCACTGGCTATATCGCTGTGCGACGTGCGATTTCGATATTCATATTGAGTGTGCCACGTCCGCATCGAAGCAGCCGGGAAATCTGCAAACGGCGACTAGTTCACGAGGGCAAACAGAGCAAAAAGCTCGGCCACGGCCACGAGGGCGACAGCCATCGCATTCTGGAGATGGGAGCGAAAGCAGCAGCGAATCGGGTAGGGATCAAGATGGAGGAGACGATGGTGCATTAAATTTCGCGCCCGATCAGACTCAATTCCGGCCTCGGAGTCGATTGGGGCAACGTGGCCGTGGGAGACAGACTCAGGGATCGCTAGAGCCACCTGCTCCACTGCCGGTGGCACCCCAATGGTCACCTGCACCGCGGCAACGGGCTTCCCAGCCGCAAGTAGGAGATGGCAGTGACAGCGGCAGTGAATCGAGTGAAGATCAAGAAGGAGAAGGCAAGGGTGCACAGCAGACTCTGGCCAGGCCTCAGGGTCAGTTGGGGCAGCGTGGAAGCGGGAGACAGCAACGGGGATCTCAACAGCCACCTGCACCAGGGCAACGGGCTTCCCCGTCGCAAGCTGGAGATGGCAGTGACAGCAGCAGCGGCGAATCGTGTGGAGATCAAGATGGAGAAAACAACGAAATGGGCAAGCAGACTCTGCCCCGGCCTCGGACTAAGTTGGGGCAGCGTGGCCTTCGGAGACAGCAACTGGGATCACAGCAGCCATCTGCGCCACTGCAACCGGTCCCGCCACGGGAATCGGCACCAGTTCGGCCGCAACAAGCACAATCACCGGCCGTGGGGCTTCTAAGTCCTCGGCGGCCGCTGGGACAGTCTCCTCTGGCTCAGCCTAGGCAACCGCAACAACCACAAACACTATCACCAGCCAATGGGCTTCTACGCCCACCACGACTCATGGGGCAATCTCCTCCGCCTCAATCTCTGTGGCAACAGCAACAACCACCAGCACCATCGCCGATGATGGGCCTTCTAAATCCACCACAGCAGCGGCGGCAGCAGCTTTTGCCGTCCCAGCCTCAACAGCAATCACAACAACAACCTCAGACAAATGCAACAGGAGATGACAATTGTTCTTGTGGCGATCGCTACAACTGCACTTGTCAAGATGGAAACAGAAACCAAGGAAATGAAAATGGCGATTGTGCCTGTGGCGATCGCCACAACTGCACTTGTCGAGATAGAAATAGAGATCAAGGAGATGGAAATGGAGGCGACGATGATCCATTAAACTCAATGCCGAATCAAGATGGAGGTGTAGACCATAGATCAAACTATTATGAGGAAAATGTGGAGGTCGATTATTCCTTCGATTATCATGGAGCAGATGGATCAAGCGTGACGGTGGATTATTCGTGTGAAGTAGCGGAGGATTGCTATGTCCCTGATGACTCGTACAATTACTAGTTCGGTCAATGTCTGCAACATGCATGTTCCCGGTGATCAGAGCTGGAAGACAAGTTCCCAGAAATCATTACAGTGAGACTCTGTATCTCTTTTTTGACATTTTGCGTGCTCTTGTTGATTTTTAATTTTTATTATTTTTCTTATCATGTGCTCTTTGTTGGATCTTAAGCAAAATATATGTAAGCAGTATTTGTTGATTATGAATAAATGTATCTGTATCGTGATTCCGATGATTATAAGCTAACAATATTCAGTAACCCAAATTGTAAGAAAGAAAGTAGTCACACCATCTATAAAACTACAAATAAAATACTTCAAGTTTAAATCACTCTTTACAATTAAGAAGATATATTAGGACATCACTCAATCTTTACATACTTCACCCATGTGTAAATCGCCAACAATCTCAAGTTATTCTTTACAATACAAAGGTACCTGATTTGATCAGCTCTGAGAATCAATATAGTCATAGAGCAAGTTTATCTCCATCAACAAAAACAGCTCTCAATAAAAGAACTATTGACAATCCACCCTTCAAAGTTTCACTACTCTTTGCTTCGGCTTCCACTGACTTATATATTTGGCTTCTAAATCTCCATAAAGCCATTTACATAATTTTGGCATACTGTTTCTGTTTCTAAATCTCCATAAATCTATGCCATTTCACTGTTAAAGGAGAGCTGTCCATTTGAATTTTTTGTTGCAGCTAACTGCTTAATGTCATTGTTAGTTTTGTTATTCCATATATTCACTAACAACCACATCTCAGTTTCATGTCAACTATTTGTCTGTCTGTCTTCAAGGTGGCGTAACAATTTTCTCGATGTTATACTTCGAATATATTCTCCTCTGGTTCTCCTCCCACCATACCTCAGCATCCTTCTCACCGAAATGCTTCCGACTGTCAACATGATATCAAGATTAGTCATCATTGGCATTGTGTTGTTCATAACTTCATTCATGAATAACTAGTTACTTTATCATTTAATTTTTATGTATTCAAAAATTGAGTAAATAGATAGTACAGCAATTGTGCAAGCATGAATCCATAATTATATAGTAATAGGATTATGGAACTGTGGCTTACCTAAATCGTACTCTCTTAAGACCCTTCTGGCCACTAGGCAAAGTGATGAAAGTAATATACACGCCAACTTCTACTTGCTCCACGCTTTCATCCTTCAATTCATTAGTTCTGTAAATTTTTGCATTTCCCCCAGCTCTGGGTGTATCATTTGACATGCTTGTGTAAGCTTGAAGCTTGGAGCTCTGGTTTAGGTTAGTAAGCTGGTGACCAGAACCATAAACCAGTTGGTCATCTTTAGGATTCAAACACTTAGTTTGCATAGGGTGACACATTTCAACCGCATCAGCGGAGGATCCAATATGACTCATCCGTTTTCTTGCCGGGGGTTTCTCAGTTAATGCATTCATCTGTTCCAAACTAAACCCATGTTAGATGCTTTTTACAGCTAAAAAGACATTGTACTAAAATGGCTATCAGAAAACGACAGTTGATCCTTCATTCACTAGTGCATTGGCACATAGAAACTGAAGGTATAAAATTTGACCATAACTATGCGTAATTTGTGTACTTCCAAGAAGCATAATTTGTGCACTTAGTGGTGTCACCACTCTCACTTTCTACTGCAGGTTATGAGCTCAAACAACAACACTTAAATAAGTGAAAAACCTAGCAGCTGATACTAAACGATTCCGGTCATACCCATACCTGACTGGATAGAATTTTGATTACGGCGTTTGCTGCTTTACATTTCTCAGCTTCATCCTTGGCTAGCAACCAGTTCTCCTCAATTTTGCATTTATAAAGTTGGAGCTTCTGACTTCTGCTCTGGCATTTTTGAGTTAGAGATTTTGCCTAATCAAAAAAAATTCCATATTAATTAATAACTATCCTTTTTGACAAAAATATGACGGGAAATGAGATTAAGATGCACACACAATTAACATATGAATGCAATAAATCCACAATGATTTAATAGTCAATTAAATAGATAGTGGCTAGAAAACATACCTCATTTTGCAATCGATGAAGTTCTTCTTTCAGAATCTTATCGACATTATCTAAGTCATGCTTCAAGCTGCCAGCTTTGGATAGTACATTGTTTATCTCGAGCATAGAATTCTGTGAACAAGCACCGAGAATATCAGAGATCTCCTGTCCAGAAATAGGAACCACTTTCAAGGAACTCTCTCTAGCATGTTCAAGGAATTGCAGAGGACATGGCACATGCCCCCATCTACGGGCTGTTACGGATTGTGTGCTGTGCTTATTTTTTTTCTCTCGCATAGATTCTGCATTTCCTTCAATCAGTTTAGTTTCCTCAAGGGATGGCAATTTAGAAAAAAATGGATTTTCTCTTGAGAGAGATGATTGCTCCTTCTTAACTTTTAGATCAGAGTATCCTTCCACTGTCAGTAGTAATGGCCTAGGTGTTGAAATCTCCATGTTCGTTCTAGGATCTGAAATCTTGTGTAGTTGTGTGAAGCATGCATCGCAAACCCGACACCTCTTGCATTTATTCGGTGCCAATGCTGCATTCATAGCTTTTTTACTGCTACATGAATGGCAGAACATGAAACCACAATTGTAGCAATTATGTTTCTTCCTAGCAAACCCGAAAACCAATTTGCAACCAGTACATAGTGATTGATCCTTGCTTGAGATAACTTTATGCAAACAAGTTACAGCTGTGAAATTGGAACCACAGTCTATGCTATCGACATGCCGATCTTCCAAGGATTCCACTAGTGTCGGAGAGTTTCTATCTTTATTATCACCTAATCCAAGTTGTCCATTTCCACCCTTTCCCCAAGTGTATACTTTTCCTTTTGTCGTCAACACTGTCACATGAAATGAACCTGTAGATATCTCCTTAACAGACTCATTTCTAAGCAACCCTTCAACTCTAGTTATCGAAACATCCTCGGCTTGGGGATTTCCTAATTGTCCATGGACTGAGCTTCCAATAGTAAAAACTCTGCCAGTAATTGTAAGCGCAACAGTTAACATGATTCCACAGGAAACTTGCAGGAAATCACAATCAACAAGGGAAGCAACGCATGTTGGTGTAAGTATTCTGTTCTTAGCAGCATGTCCAAGTCTCCCTTTATCATTGTCACCCCATGTAAATAGCTTGCCACCGGGAGAATGGCCTTTAACATGACCGACCACGATGTCCGCGACAGCAGCCGTATGCCATGGTCCACATGCAACCGACTTTACTCGTGACCCTTTCAATGACTCAACTTCTTTGGGTTGAGAGACAGTCTTGGTATCACCATGACCAAGAACTCCAAATGTTCCATCACCATAAGTGAATAGCTGCCCAGAAGAAGACACAATTGCTGTGTGCCATTCTCCACAAGCAATCCTTGATATAGATAAGCCATCTAAAGGACCAGATATCTTATGGGGAAACCAATGGCTTTTATGGCCTCTATCACCGGAAAGGTCAAGGCCATGGTTGCTGTCACCCCATGCGTATAGCTCACCAGCATTTGTGATGGCAAAGGTGCACTGTGCCCCACAAACAACTTTCTGCGCACAGATTCCAGTTAGAGACTCCACAATTTTTGGACAAGGAGCATCCATAGTGACCTTATGCCCCAGTCTTCCACCATTTTCCACACCCCAACAAAAGACTTCACCTTGTTTGGTAACTAAAGCAGCATTCTTGTCTCCACAGGATATATTCCGCACATCCAGTGCTCGGGTTGAATCCAAGAGCTTCGGAACTGATGAGTCAATGTCACTGCCTAACATACCTCCTGCTACTCCTTCTCCCCAGATGAAGACATCCCTCAACCCATCATTGACATAAATCTTGGGAGATTCATGCTCAGACAAGCTGAGCTTTGATTTTGAGTGTAATCTTTGTCTATTACTCAGATTACCCTCTGTTTTATCCTTGTCGGTGTAAGATACCACATGTGGAAGTCGAGGTAGTATTTTATCCAAATATGATTGAATATCTGACAAAGTTCTTTGTCTTGGTGAATAGAATTCATCTGACGATTTCAACATTCTATCTGACAAATGCTTGTCTAACAAAGACCGAGCAGGACTTCCATACAAACTGCGCACCTTCAAGAGAAAAATCAACTATGAAATTTTGCCACCTTAGTAATTAATTAGTATAAGGGATGATAATAAATTGACTCCGAGGTTTGCTGCAAGGATAAGAGGATAGTACTCTCTAATTACCTTAGCTAATTTTGCTGAACCATGGATGAGTCCTGGTTTATGATTTGTTGTGATGTAGCCGACAGGGCTATTTACACAACTATGTGCCCATCTACTACTACTTATGTTAGCCAAAGGTCTTGGTAGATGAGTTGATGATACCAAGGCTGTCAAACCTAGATACCAAGAGTCAGCCTGTTCCTTGTCTGTGCATATCTAAGACACATACAACAACAACGTCATTTAGAGCCGGGTACATATGTTCAAAGAAAGAAAGAGACAACTTCGCGACAAGAATCAAGTGTGAATCAATACCAAGTCAAGTGAACGTTGGCCATTTTCGTATATAAGTGAAAATGATTGAAGTTTATTATCTATTTGATTCTGCCGCAGAAAATTTACCTGCGCATCAGTTTGTTTTGAATCAGTTTGTTACTGAGATGAAATAAGGAAGATCACAACAATTACTTGTATAAATAAATATTTAGTTACGGATACATACAGTTTGTTGTCCACGAACCAGTTTGGCGACAGTATTTAGATTCAAGTGTTTTTCCTTCTCCCCAGAATACCAAATCAAGCTCTTCTCATCCTATAAGCAAAAAATATTTTGATGAAAAAAGTGCTGCATGAAGGTATACTTCTTTATATACCAAACTAGCAAAATTAATAGAGTTATGTAAGAAACTAGAAGAACTTTAAAACCTTCTCGTACTGTTTGTTATAGGTTTAAGATCACTATCTAAGTTGAACACTTCCAATAAATTCTTGAGCAGTTTAACAGGTGTACTTTTTAAGTTCTCTAACATGTGTACTTCATGTTAGCAAAATTTTTGATTCACCAATCAAGACACTACTGCATATTTATATTAAGTGAGATATTAAACCATTTGAAACCAACACTAAAGAGTTTTCTACATTATGACCATTGACACAATCATGACATTCAGAAAAAAAAAAAGAAGAGTAACAATGGTGATGATGAAATAAAACAAGACTCTAATAGTGAAAAGTGACCATTTTAGAGATTATCCTTCCAGGACCCAGAGTTTCATCTGGAGATGCAAAGTGAGACTCAAAAAGTGAATCTAAAGTTGTTACTTGTGAGTTGCAAGAGATAGCTTTGTTCCAGAGTGGGACCTGATGAAGAAAAGCTTTGATAGAAAACAAGCATGAAAAAGTAAAAGGTAGTTCCGAATTGCAAATATTCTCTCTTGTTTTAATGAAAATAATGACGGTTGATTGCAAACTGATCAGTCCAAGAGTAACAGGAGGTTTAACTGAAATCAAGGTTCATAATGCATTAATGTCCAAATTAATCCTCACCTTCATATCTTTGGTGCCAACGGTAATGTTCAAGAAGGGGAAAAAAAACAAAAAGGATAACAACTTGGCCATTCATTTGAGGAACAAACAAAAACAAAAAAAAAAAAAAAATCAAGGTTCCCACATACTGTTGAAAGTCTGAAAGGCCGGAACTTGGGCTTCCCTCTCCTTCCACACTTCAGAAGATGAGCACCCTTCTTCAAAGCTGTAATGGCCTGCTCAACAAAGAGAGGGAGAAGAGGCTCATTTCACAAAGAAAGAGGAAACAGTGAAACATTTAAGATACATACGACAGAAGAATCTACGAAATCCGGAATCACAATACTCCAACCTTGATAAAAATTTCTTGGTGGAGAAGAAAGCATCTATCTAGTATAGATGAAATTTTCAGAGGAAAGCTCCAAAAAGAATCTAAACGTTACTCATTTACTGCACATAGCTGGAATGTGTCTCGGCCACAATAAAAGAAGCATGAAATTATCAGACCACACCAAAATTACACGGAAAAAATGTGAAATGTGTCTGTCAACAAAAAGTGCACAAGTGCATCCACCACACGCTTTTTCTTTTATGAAGAGATGGATAGCTAGCTATATAGTGATTAATCAAAATAACAACACCAGAAAACCAGCTCATTTGGTCTCCATGCATCAACATGCTTCATTCCAATAAACCCATTTTTTCAATGAAAATAACAACAAATGTAAAACGCACATCCAAAAATATTTTTTCCTCCCATACATATCAAGATTCATACCAGAAAATATGTATATATATATATATATATATGAAAAGTAGTAGATAGATATAGATAGGAGGAGGAAGAGAGAATGGGAAAGCAAACCTGCTCAACCTCTCTGACCGAAGGGGTTCTTCTCTCAAAATTTTCACCCATTTCATCACACAGCTCCACCACACTCTGCTCAGCGAACGCATAAAGAGGAAGAGAGAACAGGTGAGACTGAGGAAGAGGAGGGACACATGACACATTCGCAACAGAGGTAAAAGAAAAGGTAGGGGCGCAACAAGCAACGCTAGCTGCAATTAACAGAGGCAGGGCAGCAGCGTGTGTTTTAAGGGCTGTGGTCTTCCCCAGGAAAGAAAAAATAGTTATAGTGGGCGTACTAAAAGGGTGGAGGTGGCAAGATTGGGAAGAAGAGCCAGCGACAAGCCCACCCCTAGCAAACTACCAACTACAGAATCCTTTCTTTCACGCACCAAAGAAAGTGATGGAGAGGATTCCGAGCTGTGAACCACTTTTTTGCTGTGCCTTTTCCTTTAGCTCAGCTCTGCTCTCCTCTACTCTCCTATATCTGCCTCTCTGTTGGCCTGTTTCCCACAAAAACAAGGATTGAATCATGTTGATAAAGGACAAGAATCCAGGCTTGCCATTGCATCAACGCATGTACACCAGGCTGCTGCGCTCTTCCAGCCTTATGGACGGCTGCTGTCCTGCCACTACTGTTCTTCTCGGACTCGGTGAAAGTTTTAAAGAAGGGAGACGGGGATTGAAGAGGGCAACAGCACCGCTAGCTTCAAGCAAGCAAGGAGCTAGGAGAAGCCAAGAAGCAGTGGGGGAAGGGAAGCACGTGTGCTCGTTGGGTGATGGCGTCTTGCATGCGGCAGGAACGCACATCCAACCCACTCCATGGACGTTGCGTTGTATGCTTCTGTCGTATACTATTCCTCCTCCTTGGAGTAATCATTTGCCTTCTTCCATTAAAAATATATCCATCCAGCTTCTGCTCTTCTGCTTCTTAATTGAATCTAAATTTAATTTGGTGAATTTTTTTTTTAAAGTTCGAATCCATCGAGGCATCAGTGTCGGTCGGTTCCAAGGATATTCAGCTAAAATCGTAGATAAACAAATCATCTGGCAAAAGCTAATCCCCAGCTAATCCGTCCCAGTTAAGATAATTAAGATAAGGTAAATTACAAATGATTACGAGTTATTAATGTAAATAGTTAAAATAAGAAGGAGGTATATGTTCTGAGGTGTCGAATTTCAACGTCAAACCTCAGCCTGGTAGATAAACAAATCAGAAACAGCGGCTGGTAAAAACTAAAAATTGATTACTTTTTTATTTTTTTATTTTTTATTTTTTATTTTTTATTATTTGGAGAAGATGGGCGCCCTTTTTATGTCTTTTGTCTTAAGCTGTAGATGTTTGGACGCTTGTGCTATGGTGCAAGGCACGTTAGGCCTTTTAAACTATTAAATTATTATTTTTTAATTATTTTTAAATTTTAATTTTACGTTTGGTGGTTAAAAATATTATGTACAATTAATCAGACGGATAAAAATTCAACATGATATAAAATTTAATTTAAAATCGATCCCAATTCATTTTCATTGTATAGATATAGAGGCCGATGGCTACAACTACAATGTCAACAAAGGACGAGAGGTATAGGCAGGGGACACACAGAGAGGACGAAGATATTTTGGTAATATATATATATATATTCGGCGTTTTAAATAATTTAGAAAAAAAGGGACCTTTTAAAGGTAAATTAAATATGTTAGGTTAACGTCTTCTACTATTTCATGGATACCTAAGAAGGTTTATACAGAGTGTAAGGGGAAATAAATTAAAGGTTGTCAGTTTTTAAAAATCAATCCGTACCCATTATACTAGATATGCTGGAGGCGTGCAATTGCACGAAATCTAGTAACTGAATATCTTTACTATTGCATATAAAAAAATGATAAACTTAATTAGTCTTATTGATTATTTTTGAGGTGGTTGATCTGGCTCCAAGGAAATTTTCTACCGATCATCAAAGTAAATCGGGAAGCACTCATGATTGATGGCTCAGAAACCCCATCCTTTATATAGTCCCAAGGGCAGCTTATTATAAAGAATAATAATCATGATGTTTTATGAGATCACACATTTTTTATTTATTTTTACCAACTGTCAAGTGTAGAGTAGCCGAATGAACCGATGATGCCTAGCTAAGAGCTTACAGAAAATCAAAATATGTAACATACATCAATTAGCAACCATTTGTTATGTTGTTAACGTCGGCTGAAGGAAAACATTAAATACTCTAATCAATTTTTTAAAAAAATTGACAAGAAGTTACGAATCCATTGGTTGAACCGTTGAATTAATTAATTAATTAATGATGAGCCTAGCTAGGCGAATTATAAACCCGTTCGATGAGCTAGCCATGATTTGTTCTGTTGCGGTTGCTGTGAGTTTGATTAAGTACTTGTTAATTGAGTCCACATGCCATGCCTTCCCATTCTTAAACCCATCACATGACCAAACCATCCACGCAATTTTGTGACAGCTACGGCTGCGCACTAATAATAACTCCAACCACCATTGACTTGAATTCGATCTTACCTTCATCCAAGTAAAAATAATAATAATTATTATTATTATGGGAAAATGGATATATCATACATATGCTTGCAAACAAAAGCAATGAAAAGATTGAAACTATATATACAAGATCTGAAATATCATACAAATCGTACGTGCTAGTCCGATCCAGTTGAGTTTTCTAACTTTTGATTAATTGGCACCTTCTCTGTGTCTTGTATTTATTTGCTTGTATCGATCGATCGATCGACTGAAAAGACTAGAAAAATAGTTGTGATTTTGTGTGTGTGTGTGTGTGTTTTAGAAAATTATCGTTTAGTGCCAAGGCGGTTTAACTTGGATTTTCTTACTTTTTTTTTTTCTTATTATTTTGGAATAAATTTGACTCTCGTTTTCAATATTTAGTCTTAAATGCCTTTGAATACTGGTCAGATGTTCTTAATCGGCTTTCTTCAATCATTAGTTCATTGTCTCTGATTCAATTGGATAAAGTTGACAGCTGTTTTAACATCATTTATTAAAAAGTGTCTGTTCGACTGTACAGATGTACTTAATGGAGTGGATTGGAGTTTTCATCTATCTTACTAGAAATACAAAAGCGTGATGTTGCCCCTTAGGACTGACCAGTTAGTTATACTATTGTGAATAGATCAGGGATTGATTTGTAGCCGGTGTTAAATGTTTTGTTGGTTATTTTAATTCTATCTTATATGCATTGCTATTGTAAGTAAAAATCTGGTATAATTTACCTCTCCTCTCTATAGACAGTGAAAAGTCATCTTAAAAGGATCTATTTACCTTTTTATTGTCCATGGAATTACAAGCCCCACAGACACAAAATAAACGAATGATGATCGTGTCTAAAATATGGCGGATGATGTTGGGGGACACAGTGGCAAGGGATGAAAGACTTAGAGTGTAGAACGCCCGCCCTTACTAGGCTACTCG